>CAUYRH010067065.1:0-54956 GCA_963574655.1 Perodicticus potto | reverse complement strand
TTACATTCCTGCAAGGAACCTTTCACACTAGCCATCTTTTCCTGCAGAGACTGAGTAGAAAAGGAGCGAGGGATCTCCTCCCTCTCATGTTCATTTGAGGATGAGTTATTATCATTTTCATCATAAGCTTGGGGTTGTCCCTTTTTCTTCCTGGCGCTCCACCTGTTTGGAGGCCGTTTAGTAAAAGGTTGTAAAGCCATAATAATTAGGTTATATAAAGCCCAAACATCTTTGCCTATAATATTACCTTGTTGATGGTGCCTTTTCATATCCTGTCCAATATCTTCCCAAACAGCCAAACTCAACTGGTTTTTGGCATCAGGAGAAAACCAGTAACAGCATTTTTTAATAGTTTCAAAGAGACACTGACATGTCTGTGTCTTAATTGAAACTCCCATTGACTCTAGTAAAGACCGTAACAACTGCATATATTCTTCCTCTGTGGAAGCTGCGTTTCCCATTCTGATTCTCTTTATTTTAATGTTACCTTGCCAAGAGTCCTGAGTTCTGACTGCTCAGTGGTAACCTCTTTGTTCTGCCCGTTCCCAGTGTTCTTACCTTAAGGTCGGTTATTGGAGGTCTGGTAGGCAGTCTGACCAGGTTCGGTCCAGCCGAATACCCTGCTCGCTGTGCCAGATGTTGTTGCCACGCAGCCCTCATGATCAATGACGCAGAGGCAGCACTGCAGACGAAATGATTGATTTGAAAGGGAATGGCTGATGCTTGCTCAGGCATTTCAGCAGCTGAAGGTCGCTCAGACATTTCAGCAAATTTATTTCTTCCAACAAGGTTTATAAGTACATGACTTAATCTTATGACTTAATCAATAAACATATGACTTAAAGCTGACCCCAGGCTTTTTACCGCTTGGTACTTACAGGTCTATGGATAAATTGGACTAACTGATAACCACTTATGTAAAACTATCCTTATCAGCTAAGGTTTAACTGGCTTAACTGATAACTACTTTACCAAGGTTATTCTAATGTTAAATAATAATCCTTTAACTGATCATTTAAAGGCATTTAATCCTGTTTAGGGAGTAGCCTAGAAAATCCCACCAGGATTTTTCCTTTCTAACTCACAAAAGACTTTAAACTTGCCTTCACAAAATGAGAGACTAATTGACCTTACAAGGGCACAGATGCCTGTACCCCTACAAAAAGAATTCTATCTTCAATACATTTTCAATTATGCTACTCATGCTACTTTAGAATCAAATTATTTTTGAAAATGGTTGTTACATTTTTTTGGAAGTCATTTTAACATCTCTCTAGTCAAAATTAATAAGAACATCTTTTACAATTGATCATCTTTTTAAAAATTAGGCATTCCAATTTAGAAAACACAGAATTAAGTATAAAGTCTATCTTTAACCAAAGAACACACCATAAACAATTTATCCTCTGTAAATTACATGGATAAAATGGTTTCACATATTTCTCTTAAAATCATTTATCTTAAATACATTTAAACAAAAATTGTCATGAAGGAAATTACATATTTTATAGACATACTTTATTAGCATGAATAATTTCTATTTAGTATTTTACATATCAACAATGAATCATTTCAATATGAAGATATGCACACTTAGGAATCTTTATTGCTTGAACTCAAATAGAGATGCTTTCATTATTAATGCAACATTGTCAGCATATTGTGTAAGACAGGTTAATGTTATAGAGAAGAAATGCATTAAAAGCTCTTTTAAATTCAAGTTTGTTTCCAAGAAGTAGTGGTAACATTATTAATGGTTTAATTATTAAAAGTAAATTCACATTGGATTTAATTTTGCATATGAAATCATAGTCTACCAAAAAGTTAGGCAATTATAGCATTTAACACAATAAAGTCTGTGACACAGAATATCAGTAAGAGTAACAATGTTAGAAGACACTATAATTTTTAAAAAATATCTAATATGTTTTACTTTCAATAAATTGTCTTCAATTTCTCAGGAATGTAAATTAATTTAGAAAATGTGCTCCATACCATGTAGTGTGACTAAATCATAAATAAACGAACAAAAAATGAAACTATACATGAGTGAACTTATTAAAATAGATGTGCATACTTTTCAAATAAGTACCATTCAGAAAATCAGATGTGACTTCCTAGTAATTTAAGCCTCTTCTATGTGAATTAGATGGAAGCAACTTATACTTTAAAAAGAAAAAATTGGTAAACATATCACTGAGGCAGCAGAACCCAAAATTAAACTGAGTGTGCCTAAACACAGAATGAAAACAAAATTCTTTATGTTGCATTCTGTAGATTTTACTGTTACATTTTATTACCAAATCTAGAGTTTCAGTGAAGTCACTTTGAAATAGATTTGGGTTACAAAGTGCATGAGACAAGTGGCAAAATTCTTTCAAATCATGGAGGCCCAGTTCATCAAATGTCCAACATTTTGTTAAACAAAAGAAGAAATAAATAAATTTAAATAAGTAGAGATAAGGAAATAATAATGAAGCCAACATATGCGAAAGTAAAGTCAGACAAGAATAAGAGAAAAAAGTAAATTTTTAGAGTCTTCAATAGCAGATAAAAGCAATTACTAAACATTCTCATTTCATGTTGCCTTTACTGTCTGAATAAGATTTTTTTGCAGTGCACCAAGACCAAAAAAAAAAAAAAAAAAAAAAAAAAAAAATACATAGCAGCTTCAAATTATTAAGAAGTTAGCCCAGCTACTCGGGAGGCTGAGGTAGGAGAATCACCTAAGCCCAGGAGTTGGAGGTTGCTGTAAGCTGTGTGATGCCACGGCACTCTACTGAGGGTGATAAAGTGAGACTCTGTCTCTACAAAAAAAAAAAAGTTAGGTCCAAATAATAACACTGAGAATTATTTTCTAAATTTGAATCCCTTGGAAAAGGGTATGAAAAAAATACAAAATTTTTTCATTCTTAATCACTGATACACGGGGAGGTGCCTGTGGCTCAGTGAGTAGGGCACCGGCCCCATATGCCAGAGGCGGCCAAAAAAAAAAAAAAAAAAAAAAAATTACTGATACAAGACAGGTGACTCCCCAGCCAGCTGGGTGGAACTGAGGGGTGTATCTGCTGCCTCCAGGTGGTGTTGGTGCAGGTGGGGGGGTGGGGGATGGTATCAACCAGCAAGCTGGATGGAGGGGGGGGTGAGGGGGTGTCTTAGGAGGCTCCAGTAGCCTGCTGGGGCCAGACAACTGCTGGGGAGACACCAGCACCTTAGGTCTCCCTCCCCTTGCACTTACTCCTAAACAGGGAACACCCCATTGTCTAGGCCTGATCAATTTCATGTAAGTTTCCTAGGCCTGGTCAATTTAATGTAAATTTCCTAGGCCCAAATCAAAGGGATTATAGCCATTCAATTGCTACTGAGTTTCCACTAAATGTAATTATAGAAGACCCATGCTCACTAAAAGTAACAACTGAGTTACCACTAAATGTAACTACAAAGAACCCCAGCGTACTAAATATACCCCCTGGACAAAGAGCCTGGAAAGAAACAGAGAGAGGGAGGCAGAGAGTTTATTCCCCACCTTGGTTCTCTCTGCCAGGAACTTTGGTGTTTTTGTATTCTTTTCTTTTCTATAAATAAATCCTGTCTTACCACTGATCTGTGGTCGGTGGATTCATTCTTTGAATCACTGAGACCAGAACCTACTGAAGATGAAACTCCAGTATCAATTCCATAGTTATTTGCTAAAAGAAACTATGTACCCCCTGGATATTAAAGAACATCTCAAACCTTGGAATCAAATTATGCACTGTTATGTTCATTTTCTATTCCACATGGATATTTATGCAGTACTTTCTAGTATCACATTTTTGAAAATTCACTTTTGTGAGATGTGATATAATTCTACAAGGCAAGTTATCCTGGTAGATATGTGCTCTTGCTTTAAAACATAGACTGGTATTTTTTTGACAGCAGCTACTTTCAAGATTTAAACTTTTAGATGTACTGTCAAAAGGTTGAACACTAGAAAAAGGCCAAAAAAGCATCAAGGTCCTATCTCAGTATTATGTCATGATGTCATATTAGATTACTTATATGTGTATATGTGTGTGGGGGTGGGTGGCTGTGCATCAGCTGGACTTCAACAGAAATTAGGTGCAATCTAGATTTGTGCTAACAATTTGTTCAAAACATTGGACATGCATTTATAGAAAGAAGTGGACATCATAAAGCAAAATTACTTGTTTATATAATTAATTGTATGATTTCTTCAAAATTACACATTCACAGAAGCTGCTTTGAAACCTTCACCTCTTATCTTCCCACAGGCCCCTCAATGTCATGCTGGCTTTTAATTCTTCCTTATTTTCCTGCTCTGCTTACTCACTGTTTCTTTCCAAAAGCCTCACGCTGAGACATGTCTGCTCTGTCTGCTCACATAACCTTGAGAAAACTGTAGTATAATATCAGTTCCGACTAACCCTTTTTCCTGAGTCTGAGGAATAGACTTAATAAAATCCTTATGCATAAGTATTTGCAAATCCTTACACAGGCAAGTAACCAGTAGATTGCAGTGAGGAAAAGTAATACATTTTAAAGGGTAAAGCACAAGAATCTATATTAATACGTAAAAGAAACACAGGAGTTAGAATTTTTGTGAAGAATTACATAGAACTTTGGGAAGAACTTCATAGAGAGATGAAAAGGGGGATGACTAAGTCTAGAGTAAAGTGCAAAAGCTGTGAATTGGGGCTTGATATGCATTCCCCGTCATAATATGAAAGATTTAGAAGCTGTGTTATGGAAGCACACGTGAAGAGATTGGTGTTATTAATAGAGGGGGCTCTGGTTGCAGTTTGAATTGTAGTGTTCTAGCTAAGACTTTTTGTTTGAGGAAACAATTCATTGCTTAGATCAGCTCAAGTGAGGGAAGGGATGCAACGTCAAACATTACATTCAGCAGTGCAAGTGATAAAATCTCACAGCTAACAAGGAACAGGGGGTGCAATGGAGAAGGTCTGTGGAGACCAGAGAAAGTGGATGACTCTAAAAGCTCAGTAGAAAGAGGACAGAGTTTGTCTATAACACCTGCATTTTTCTTCAGCTGACTCTTTTCTCTGTTAATTCGCTGGATGATTGGTTTTCTACCCTTTACATGTTCTAAATCTGTACCATCATTTTAATTCTTCTAAGGGAGACTTAGTCATTTCCTTTTTCATCTGCTACATTCCCATTCATTTGTCACCATTTCTAGGAAGTTCTACTTAATTCTTCACAAAAATTGTAGCCCCTGTGTTTCTTTTAATTATTAATATAGGTTCCTGTGCTTTCCCCTTTAAAATGTGTTACTTTTCCTCATTGTGATCTACTGACTACTTGCCCATCACTTCGTTTTTTATAAAGCTTCTGACATTATGCCTTTGCACCTGGTGTGCCTCATGGCTTGTTTCTACCTATGCGTATTTGAACTTCAGTTTCTAGCAATAAATGCACTATTAATTAACTGTTGTTCATCTTAAGTTCGAGGCAGGAGAGAGATTGAGAGATTGAGAAAGAAATGGCTAAGCTCTATTTGCCTTTTAACAACATTATAGCTCAACTACTTTCAGAACCATGATCATTTCTATTAGACAAAATGTAATTATCTAGCAGGTAAACTCTGGCATACTGCACCACGAAAAAAGACAGAGTGCCACTATTTTTCGTAGAGGAAAGTATGAGCAAGGCAGAGAAGCTGAGGAAAAAATTTCATGGTGTCTAATAAAAAATAAGGATGATATAGCTTCTGAGCTGTGGCCCCGGGGAGGAAGATCATTAGATGGATAATAGAAATGTTTGGTGGTTAATTACACAGTCCTGGTAACTGGCTTGATATGAGCTATAAGAGAGATAAAAGAAGCATTAGTGACCAGGCAAATCGAGCAGATGATAACTTTCAGTGCTACCCTGCATACAATAATGATGACATGGAAAAAGGGCTAGAGTTAAAGTTCCGTGTGGGCTTGTCCATAAGTGACTTTCTATGGTATGTGATAATAATGATAATCTTATGTTAATTATATTACCTACAGAAAGTGATAGATACCTGTATTGATTAAGATAATGTGCTCACTACTTAAAGAAAACAGAAACTGTGCCCATAATCATTTATTATTGCTTACCACTTTTTCATAGGTTTTCCTAAAATGTCTTTGTAGAGCACGAAGAATGTGATTACACTGGGTAAGTAATAGGATGTACTCAGTGATGGTGAGTGGAGCTGAGTGGCAGACCTGCTGCCTCCTTCCTGGTGGTGTTGGTGCCACCACAGCTAGAAAATGAACCAGTGGGCTGGCAGGTGGGGGTCGGAGGGGGTCGCAGGAGAATCCAGTAGTCACAAGGGTTAAAAAACTGCTGGGGAGATGCCAGCGCCTTAGTGTTTCCCTCCCTTTGCACTTAGGCTGAACAAGGAACACCCCATTTCCAAGACTTGGTCAATTTCATGTAAGTTTCCTAGCCTGGGAATGAAAGGGACTGTATCCTCTCCTAATGTACTCATTCATCTTACCCCTGGGGAAGGGACTATATCCATTCATTTGTTACTAACTCCTGGCCTAATGTAACTACAAAGGACCCATGTGACTATAGATACCCCTAAGCAAACAACACAGACCCAGAGATTGAGAGAGACAGAGAGAGGGAAAGAGTTTTTTTCCCCCACTTGGGTTGTTGCTCTCCACCCAGAGCTTTGGTGTTTTGTATTCTTTTCCATAAAATAAATCCTGTCTTACCACTGATTGGTGGTTTGTGGATTCATTCTTTAATCACTGAGACCAAGAATCTACTAGAGACGAAGTTCTGGTATCACTGGGGCTGGGTAGGCAAGACATCAAAATACAAACTTCATAATCAGAAAAGAAGGGTAGAATAGGATTCTACCTCAAGAATTTCATAAGTCATTTTGACATTGAGATAACATGAAGAAAACAAAAAATAATTTGACTCCTAGAAAACAATGTTGCCACATCTTATTTTGTGCCATTATAAGAGAATTCTATCTTTGGACTTCAATTTTATTGAAGACTAAAGAGAGTTTGATGGTTTAAATGTATTGCCTCCTTTTTTCACTGTGTAAAGGATGTCAACTATTCTATTGTGGGTACAAGTCATTGTAAGAATTTATAAAAATCTGAAAAAAAATAAGCTTTCTTGAGGGTACAATACAATACTAACAAGTTTTACACTGTTTCTTTCATGTCTGTAGGCTTCCCATCCAAGTCTCAGAGATTATCTGTATTCACATGACTCTTAAAACTTGCTCGTGAATAAACATTCCACATTGCTGGAAGGGTCCCAGTTTCCACCTGTTGGCCCAAACAGTTATTGCCAAGGTCCCTTTGCACTCTCAAAAATGTCTTGGCTTGGAAGATACAGTAGATGGCTTCCCTGTAGATGACCATGACCTTACTCTAGATCGGTACTCCTTTTAAATCTGTGTCTTACATATATCTTACTCAACACAACTAAGGTTAATAGCACATTATAGCAAAGATAATTTACATTTTCCTGTAAGGCTGAGTAAAGAGTTGAAAAGCCAAGATCTAATTTAATACTTCTTTTTTTCAAAAACATACAGTATGCATTTTTAGTAGATAAAATTATTTTTCTAACTTAATTAAAATATGTTTCTTATATACTATACATAACTATGTTTAAAATTTATTAGTCATCGGAATGAACTATACTTATTAAAAGTTAAATTTTGCTTTAAAAATAAAAGTTCAGTCATATTACACCTGCGTTATGCTTTTCCCCCATCTTGACTGATGGCTTTATGGTATGTTATGCTGATAAAATGGAAGCAACCCAAGGAGAATTTAACAAGGTAGTTCTGCTCTACTGTGGATGCCCACGTGTAGACATACACATTCATCTTAATTACCTGCAACTGTGTCCTATATCCTACCTTTGCACTTGTTTCTGTGTATAAAGTGTCCATACTCCTGAATAAAATCAATTCTAAATTTCTACTAGATCTTCTACCTCTCTTGTCTATGTAAATATGAGTTTTCTTTACTTTTATCTGTTGATAATTCCCTCATTCCTGATTGGCCACTCCACCACATCCTTTTATAACATTTCCTTCTGCTTTCCTCAACTATTGGAGTTCTCTTTTTTATTAGTGCTTATAGTTTTACATTTTATGTAGGCATAAGGTTGACATAAAATACAGGATGGTCTGTTAAATTTGAATTTCAAAAAGAACTGGTATTTTGGGGGTATACATATGTCCATGTGAAATTGTCACCAATATTTCATAGAATATACTATACTAAAATTATACATTGTTTATCTGAAGTTCAAATTTAACTAGGTGACACACACACACACATCCCCACACACATGCTGTTTCTCACACATGTACAATATATTGATAATTGCTCTTGATTTTCTCTCATGTCGTCCCATATCTAGACTTGATTCTGGACCCAGGACTTATATATCTAACTTTATACTTGACATAAGCACTAAATTGTCTCAAATTTTGCATTTTCAAAATGGGACACCTGACTTATCTCCTCATACATTTTTCTTCTCAATTCTCTTCTCTATTAATGACAAATGTATACTTCAAATTGCTGGGGCAATAACGTTATCTGTTTTCCCTCCAATCGATACCCAAAGCTGGAAATTCTCCTACTCTAATTGTGACCATAGATCCTGCTCTCACTAAAAGTCTAGGAAAACAACAGCCTCTGTTGCCAAATATGACCCTCTCAAGGAGGACATTCCAATCCATTCTATTAAAAATGTACCCCCTCTCCTTGGACAATTTTCTTACTCTCTCTCCTAGTTTATTTTCCATTATTACACATATCTTTATCTAAGAAATTTGTTTATTACCTTTGTATAGTGTCACTCGTTTCTAACTAGATTGTAACATCAATAAGTATAGGCATATTTTTGTTCTATTTTTAAAATATTTTTTATCACTAATGTATTCCCTACAGTCTAGAATAATACCTGATAAATAGAAAGTCATCCATAAATATTTGGTGAATTAATAGGCAAATGAATATGTACCTGTATGAGTAGTAAAAGAAAGGCATAGTATAACCTTGAACTAAAAGTAATTTGAATTTATATTAATGTAATGAAAATATATTTTATTCAAGGAATACATAAATATATTTTTAGGACTAGAGTAGAGATGACATTAAATAATAGTAACTAGTTTACTTACAGCATATTAGAATAATTATTGTCATTGCCTGATTTTGAAAGTATACCCCATTTCATTTTTGTTAAATGCCAACTCTCAGGTAATAAATTTTAATAATTATTTCTTTCCTATATTTTGGAATCTCTAGGTAGGCATGAATAATCATTATTTCTTAAATGCCTTCTGAGAGTAGGTTGCAAAATGTCTTCCTAGAAATGAAATACCCCTTTAATCGTCCAATAAATTATTTTGATGTGCTCTTTTAGAAATAGCCAACTTATAGAAATTGAATGAATGAAATTCCAAGTCAGAACAAAAATTGTCATGAGACTCTACATAATTTTTATTCCAAAACCTTTCATGGTTGTTACATAAGGGATCTTTCATGAATTGCTATTTTATGTGCCATTCCCTAACATTTTTCTCTAATTTATTTGTACCAGTATTGATCAACAACATGAAATGTCTAATATGCTCACTTCTAGAAAGAGAAAGAAGAAAGCTTTATATCTATGCTCTTTTCATATATATTATATATATATATGACATATATGTATAATGTTCTTTTCATGAAATAATAGTTCAAGGGACTATTGTCATCGAAGTAGATATCAAGCTGGTTCAGTCAAAGTAAATAATAACTAATATATAGAAACATTTAATATAGTGTCTGGTAAGGCTAACCCATTTAATTCTAATAGCAACACACTGAATTTTACATAACCATTCCTATTTTATAAATAATGAAACAGAAGCTTATAGAGGGAAGTAACCACTGAGGTCTCACAGTAACAACATGTAAAGCAAGAGTGAGTCTCGATTTTACACCTTAACCCAGTGTTAATAAGGACACTTCTCTCTTTGTGTTCTGCTGTCCCATCACACTGCACTAGACCACTGTTTTCTCTCTTTGGAAACTGATCTTTTTGAACTGGCTTTTCACTTCCAATCTTTTTCTACATAATTCACTCTCTACACAAACAACCAAATGAAAATTTACGGTTGCCCTGCTGCTTAAAATTATGCAGTGACATCCCCTCACCTGAGGGTGAATAAAAACTTTTGAAGCCTACAAACAAGTCCAGCAGCATCTGTATCATGTCAAAATCTACACCTGCATAGTTCAAAGCAGGCGTCCTCAAACTTTTTAAACAGGGGGCCAATTCACTGTCTCTCAGACTGTTGGAGGGCTGGACTATAGTTTAAAAAAGAAAACTATGAACAAATTCCTATGCACACTGCACATATCTTACTTCGAAGTAAAAAACAAAATGGGAACAAATACAATTCACACCAACGCATGTGGCCCGCGGGCCATAGTTTGAGGACCCCTGAATTGGAATCACCAGGGTGTTGGTATTAAGGCCCCATCCAAGACTATTTAAATAGGATCTCTGGGACCGTGGGTTGTCCGGGCAATTGCTTTGTTCAGTCTGATAAGAGAACTCTGCTCCTTGGCTTCCTTTTGGACAATTCATCCCTCTTTAACTTCCATGTGTCTTTTTTGCTGTGGATATTAACCACGACCCGATCTCCTTTTATCCATTCCGTTTTATGTTACTCATTCATTCATAATTATAGTGGCCTGGGACACTGAAAAATGACAATTTTTTCATTGAAGGGTAAGCCTAGTGACGGCTGGTATGAGTACGATCTCTTTGCTTTTGTTCTTTGTCCCAGTTGCCTAACAAGGAATCTGATACAGAGAAGGTACTCAGGAAAAATAGAAGAAAGGGGCAGCACCTGTGGCTCAAAGAGTAGGATGCCAGCCCCGTGTTCCTGGGTTCAAACCCGGCCCTGCCAAAAACTGCAAAATAATAAGAATAATAAAATTTTAAAAAATAGAAGAAAGATGGAGGAGAGAGAAAAGAAAGAGAGGGAGGGAAAGAAACAGAGGAAGGAAAGAAGGCAGCTTTTCTGTGTTGCTTCCTCAGGGTATAATAGGGAGAAAGTGTAGTGACACATAGAGAAAAGAGATAAACTCTTAGCGTAGCTCTGACCCGCCTCTATTTTTACTCTACTGTCTGTGTTGTTGTAGGAATTAATAGCAAAGAAGGGACCTGGAGTGACAGTAAAAGAAAAGGTAGTCAATGAAAAACCGAACTTAACAATTCCGGGACCTAGGTCACAATCAACAGTCAACTACCATTCTCTGAAATCCTCTCTTTGTAAAAAAACAGCCAGAGCAAGGAGATGAGATTCATCCTCACCCTTCCACACATAGGTCTCGGTGAATAGCTTTGTGATTTTGTTTTTTATCTCTTTTAATTTATCCTGTTTTCATTTATATAAAGGTTCTTAATGTCGGACAAAATAAATTTGTCTTTGACTTGAGGAAGTTTAATAGACGGGCCATAGATCAACTCCAAGGCATAATATGACTATTACCTACTCTGAAAATGTGTATCACCACTATTCATGATGATAATGTCTCTTTGATAAGCTATTTTAGACCCGTGAGAGTATTGGAAATTAAAAATCACTCTCTTATTCTAATTCTAATCTATTCCATCAATTCCTAATCAGTGATGGCAGCTTTTTGCCTCAATTGTTCCCTCACTCTTTCAAAAACATTTTACTTAACATTTCTGAAAAAGAAGCATAAAAATGATACTTCTGAACTGACCAAAAGATGTCTCATAACAGCGGTTCATTTGAAATATAGAAATACATTTTCTAAAATGTGGACTGTTGCAATCTTTAGCAAATATTTTTAAATTGCAAACTTATAAACAGGTGAAAAG
Source organism: Perodicticus potto (assembly GCA_963574655.1). Lineage (NCBI taxonomy): Eukaryota > Metazoa > Chordata > Mammalia > Primates > Lorisidae > Perodicticus > Perodicticus potto. The sequence continues at coordinate 43,064 of CAUYRH010067065.1, read as the reverse complement.
AATGGGAAGAATTCAAGTATTAGATGTAAATTTCTGGTTGCTAAACGTTATAATGTACTTTACAAATTTTTGTGCTGTCATTTGTATACAGTTTACTAGTAATTAGTAGAAATATAAAATAATTAAGATATTTTTGGACTGTACATTGAGCTTTAGGATTATTCTACATATTTCCAGAAATGACTTGATATTTTCTCCATTAGAACTTTTATCTTGATGAGATTACTATCAGATATTTTTAGGAAAAAAGATTTCTAAAAAAAATGTGTCAGGAGATCAACACTCTCATTTGGAAGTCTGCTCCATCAGTCTAATAAACGTTGGTGATGAAAACACAAATACAGCAATCGATCAACAAAACATGTCTCTTTGGAACAGGTCATCTGAGTGACAGACATTTACTAAGGACACGCTAAGCATAGCCATAATCTGCTAATGAAAGGCCAATCTTAATGTTGGCAGGATAAATACTAATTAGCATTAGGGCAGTTTTTAATTTGAAAAACTTTCCTAAAAGAACCGTATTTAGAACACAAACAATAAAGGGATAATTAAAATAATCTTCTTACTCCTTTAGAACAAATATTGATAATTCTAAAATATACCCATGCGTACATCTCTCTATATATAATTTGTATATAGGTATGTTCTATGGTATATATTATATAATATACTATAATTAATGATTACAGTATAATTATTAATCATATTATAGTGCATAATAGGATTATATATTCATTTAATATATGCTGTTATTTCAATAGCAAATGAGAATAAAACCAAAATAATCTTGTGTGGTGATGTTAAATATTCAAAATAAACACAAGGTGAAATATCTGACTTATTTTGTGCTAAGGAAAACCAGGGCTATAGAAAAATAACTCAGCTGCTTGCTTTAGGAAATACCTGCTCCTGGAAGATAAGGCTGAGAGGTAACCAGAGAGCTAAATTAGAAAGACCTGCAGCTTCATCATCCTGACTCACTCAAAGTCTCAGCTTGCTGTGCCCACTATCCAAAGCCATTCCATCATAACTGTCCGAGCCTGGCTAAGTCCTGCCTTGCAAAGCCTAAATTAAAATCACACAGCCAGGCCCTCAAATTTGTTTTTGATTTTAAATGTCTTTAATTTCACCAGAAGTCCCTTGTTTCTTACCAGCAGCTTGATTTTCCTTACGTATTTTAAAATTTGAATGGAAGGTTCTGTGAGAGAATTTTGGTTGAAATTTATTGAATGTAGAGATCAATTTGGTGACATTGACAATATGAATTTTATTATCTATAAATAATGTCCAAATAAATATTTATTTGTATCTTCTTTAATTTTTTGTCTATATTTTGCCTACATATCATTTCACAAAAACTTATTTTTAAGTACTGCATAACTGTATGGCATTATAAATACATACTTAAAATATTTGGTTTTTGTCATTTTTATATAGGAATATATTGGTCCTTAGATATTGATTTTATAGTGAAACATCTAGTATAATTATTTTAGTAGCATTGAATATTTATTTGTCTTTGTTTTTAGAATATTACCTTATAAAAGGCTAACAACTAAATTTTTGTTTGTTTAAAAATGTGTACTTTTCAGCAGTTTGTATTTTAATAGCCGCTGTTATTTTTTATATATTTGGATATATTTCTACATTTAATTTTGCACATTTCATCTTGTTTCTTTCTGGGTTTATTGATTAAATTTAATCATTTCTCTGAGCTAACATAATTTGAAATATTAATTTACTCAGAAATGAAAAAGATTTTATTCATTTTTTTATTCCATAGTAAATTTAAGAGTGAAACAGGACACCTATTTCTTATCAGGTACACAAAGATCAACTCAAGATGAATAAAGGACTTAAATGTAAGACCTAAAACTGTAAAAGTGCTAGACGAAAACTTGGAAAAAAGTCTTCTGGACAATGGTATAGGGGACAAAGAATTATGCCCAATATCTCAAAATACACATGTGATTTATATAAACTAAAAAGCTTCTGCAGAGCAAAAGATATAATCAATAGGGTGAACAATCTGCAGAATGGGAGAAAATGTGTGCAAACTCTACATCTGACAGGGGACCAAAATTCACAAGGAGTTCAAACAACTCATCAACAAAAACGAAAATGAATAATCCAATTAAAAGGTAAGCTAAGAAGATAAACAGACATTTTCAGTGGAAACCATACTAATGGCCAACAGGCATATGAAAAAATGTTCAACCTCACTAATCATCAGAGAAAAGCAAATAAAAACCACAAAGAGATATCACCTTATATTGGGCAGAATGGCTATTATTAAAAAAGACAAAAAGTAACAGATGGTGACATCATGGAGAAAAAAGAACTATTACACACTGTTGATGGGAATGTAAATTAGTATAACAACTATAGAGAACAGTGTGGAGGGTTCTTAAAGAACTGAAGACACCTACCATTTGATCCAGCATTCCTACTACTAGGTATCTAGCCAAAGGAAAAGAAATCACTACTTGAAATTAAAAGAAAAAGCTGTAGTCATATGGTTATGGCAGCGCTGTTCACAATAGCAAAGATGGATAGGGACTCAACCTGAATGTTCATCAGTGGATGATTTGGACACACACACAGACGAAATATATATATATATATTCAACCATTTGAAAAAACTAAAATTCTTTTTTTTTTCCTTTTGCAGCATGGGTGGAACTGGAAGCCATTATCTTAAGTGAAACAATTCAGAAACAGAAAAACAAAAATTGCGTTTTCACTTTTAAGTAGGAGTTAAAACAATGTGTGCATATAGAGAATGAATGGAATGGCCACAAAGGAATCTTGGAAGAGTAGGAAGTGGGAGGAAGGATAATGAGAAATCACTTGATGGGTATAATGTAGGAGGTTAGACAATTAATTTCACAAATTATCATAGAAAAAGTGCTATGTACCTCAGTGCTGAATAGCACTGTAGTCACCTTTGAGGTGCTCCTCTTGGGAAGGTATGCACTGATACCTCAAGCTAGTCAATCCTTCAAAAAAGTTCGAAACTCTTTTTCTGGATTGGCCATGACAGCTGTTACCGTGGATGTCTGATGATTAATATGGTCACCAGATAGCCAAGGGAAGCACTTTGAAGTTGACTATAATGATATTTAACAATGAGCTATGTAGCACATTTTTCTAGGATGAATTTGTGAATTTCATTGCTGCACTTCATGTGTTATTTCTGTGATGGATACACTAAAAGTTCTCACTTCAACACTACACAATATACTCAAGTAACAAAATTACATTTGTACCCTAAAAAGTTATCCAATTAAAAGGAAACAAATATCTTAGTAATTGTTTCAAGAATTATATTACAGTTGGCTCTGAACAAAGCAGGCTTGAAGTCCGTGGGTACACTTCTATGCACATTTCTTCCACTTCTGCCGCTCTTGAGATGGCAAGACCAAACCCTCCTCTTCTTCCTTCTGATCCTGCTCCCCCTGAAGATGACTGGGTTGAAAACACTTATGATGCCCCACATCCACTTAGTGAATACTAACTATATTCTCTGTGCTTTATGATTTTCAAAGTAACATTTTATTTTCTCTACTTTATGTTACCATAAGAGTTTAGTATACAATTCATACAACATATTAAATATATATTAATCTCTGTTTATGTTATCTGTAAGGCTTTCAGTAAACAGTAGGCTATTCATAGTAAACTTTTGAGAGAACAAAAGGTTACATGTGTATTTTTGGCTTTGTTTTCTTTTGTGATTTGAGGGCCACATACCCTTTTCTTTGTTCAAAGGTCAACCATATCTTAGTATGTTCTAAATCCAGTGATGTGTGCTAATCCCAATGATTACGCTGTTCTTGTCAAGTTAAATGTTCCCATCCTATTTAATCCACTAAATTTTCAATATTTTCATTGCCTTATAGAATTTATTTTAGATTTAAGCACATGTATGTTATTTTCTTTGTTCATCAGCCCTTGTCATATATCATACTTTTTCTTTGATTATTTTTCTCTTTTCTTAATGTACAAAATGTAACATTTAGCAGGAATAATTTTTCTTAAATAGTCTTTTTCTAAAAATATTTTAGTTCTGTCTAATGCTAAAATATATTTTGGTTAGATATAAATTTCTAAAATTTTAGACACTTTTTATAGTATTTTGATTCTACTATTTTATAGTGTTGGAACTTTCATGATAGCTATTGAGGTGGTAAAAATATTGTTCATATTTCTTACATGGAATATGCTTTATTTTCTCTGGTACTTCTAAGATTCCTTTTACCTTTATATTTGATATTTTGCATTTTAACAACAATGTATTGAGGCAAATATTTTTAAATATCTTGTACTGTCAAGATTAATTTGTCTAGACCTGGCTTCCATTTTATTATTACTTTTTTTTCAGCTGTGTTTAATTTTATTCTATAGTTTCCATTTTTTAAATCTTCATTCTGGTCATTTAAAAATGGACTCTCATTACTTACATTATTTTCTAAAACTTTTATAAATATAACAACATATTTATTTTATGAATACATTTGAATATTTCAATATATATATAGTCCTTATTTATGTAGTTATGTTTTTGTTTTTGCTGATACTTGCTCAATATCAGATTCTTTATCATTTTGTAAGTAAGTAGGGTGTCAGCCACACACACTGAGGCTGGCGGGTTCAAGCTGAGCCCAGGTGTTTTAACAACAACAACTACAACCAAAAAATAGCTGGGCATTGTGGCGGGAGCCTATAGTACCAGCTACACGGGAGGCTGAGGCAAGAGAATCGCTTAAGCCCAAGAGTTTGAGGTTGCTGTGAGCTGTGATGCCCCAGCACTCTACCGGAGGTTTTCTAAAACTTTTATAAATATATCAACATAGTTATTTTATGAACACATTTGAATATTTGATATATGCAGTCCTTATTTATGTAGTTATATTTTTGTTTTTACTGACACTTGCACAGTATCAGATTCTTTATCATTGAGTAGGGTGCCAGCCACACACACTGAGGTTGGCAGGTTCAAGCCAAGCCCAAGCCTTCTAAACAATGACAACTGCAACAAAAAATAGCCTGGTGTTGTGACAGGGGCCTGTAGTCCCAGCTATTCAGGAGGCTGTCGCAAGAGAATAGCTTAAGCCCAAGAGTTTGAGGTTGCTGTGAGCTGTGACGCCCCAACATTCTACCGAGGGCAACATAGTGAGATTCTGTTTCAAAAAAAGAAAAAAGCTTTCCTTCTTTTCCTCCTTCCCTACCTCATCCTCCCTTCCTCCCTTCTCTACTTCTTTTTATCTCTGAGGATATTTGAAAGGCAGGTATCATAATATTAAGGTTAAGTAGGTGTCAGGAATAGCTCTCCTGGGGAAGGAGGGCAAGAGTAGGGAGCCCAGGCTGTCACCCCAGCGTCCTCCACCTTAATTCCATCCCCAGTGATTGCTCATACCTGGGGCCAGGTTTTACCCTACCGATGTACCCATGGAAACTTAGCATCCAAGTGCAAAAGGATATAGGAGACTTTCTAGTGGCCTAAAAAACACACAATAGTCTTGAAAGTGACCTGAAAACAGCCTTAAAACTAATTATCATATCACATGCTCCACCTTCCCGTGGGTTCTCAGAAAGGTTCACGGGAGGTCCCCGTGTGAGGAAAGTCTCTGGTTCCAAGGTGACCTCTGAACTGCAAGGTAGGCCTCACTCAGGTGGTATAAAAGGGAACCCCTTGCCACGTTATATGATCTTTAAACTCATACAAGATTTTAAATAAGGTTATGTTGTCAAAACCGCAATGGGGTTTCAGTCTAGGTCTAGTTGAGACAATGAGGAATGCCAAGAAAGGCATTTTAATAATGCAGATTGGTTTTTGTTTTTTCAGGAGAATAGAAGAAGCTGTCTCAAAGTTGTCCCTCCAACTAACAGAGATTGTAAGCTTTTAAAGGAGGGGCCATACGTCTTGGGACAGATCGTGGTGTAACTAACAGGTGGCTACTGCATTGAGGGAAGGTCGTGGGTGATGGTGAATGTTGGCATGGGGAAGTCTGTCCAGAGGCCTTCAGAATCTGAGCTCCTTCGTCATGCAGAAAGTCTACTACGTCTGGGAAACAACTCAATGGGCGATATAGTTAGTTAAGGGAGAGGATTATAAAAAAGTTACAGTTATAAAAATAACTGAACTTTGTTCACAGGGCCACCTCAATTATTAATAAAGTGCAACCTACAAGACAATTTCTTGGTTTCTTTGGATCCTCAGCCTTCTATAGTCACAGGTTCCTTTTATTTTTAAGCAAAGTTGCTCAAATTCAGCATGTTCTCTTACTCCTCGAATTTACCCTTTCCCCCAAATGGGTTTCTATTGGCTGGATGACTCCCTCCTATTCCTTCCCTTCCGCACAAAGTCTCGCATCACAAATACTCTTTTGTACGGAAGATTTTATAAATTTGGAGAAATATTTTTTTTATAATATAGAATCAAAGTGATGTATTAAAAACAGAACTCTCTTTTTTACTAAAGCTGCCAGAATCCAAAATTCCAAAATATTATGTTTCATGAAAAGAAATTTTCTCCCTATGCCTATTTGCAGTCAGCACATAGTGATTTTGACCAGACGTGGCTCCTACCTATACGCCCAGCACTTGGGGAGGACAAGGCAGGAAGATTATTTGAAATGCTTCTTGGATATTCCATGTTTGTATTTACAGAAGTTAAAAATTAACTTGGGTAACATAGCAAGAGCTTGTTTCTACACAACATGGTAAAATTAGCCAGACATGATGGCACTGGCCTGTACTCCAAGCTACTCGGAAGGCAGAGGCAGGAGGATTGCTTCAGCCCTGAAGTTGGAGGTTGCAGGGAACTATTATGATGCAAGCACCCTACACCAGGCAACAGCACTAGACCTTGCTAAAAATTAAATAAATAATATAATATAATATAATGTAAAAAATAAATAAATAAATAAAGAGCTCTGTTACAGAAACGTGCTTTTTAGTAGAACAGCGATCATGGTTGTTTTGGCTTTTGTTGGTTTATTTTAGAGCAGACTCCTCTTAACACATTCTCTCTCTTTTTTTTTTAAGTGTTTTTTTTTTTTGTTTTTTGCACTTTCTGGCCGGGGCTCGGTTTGAACCCACCACCTCCGGCATATGGGGCTGGCGCCCTACTCCTTTGAGCCACAGGCGCCACCCCATATTCTCTCTTTTATATAAAGTAAAACATATAAACTTTCTTTCTTGTCTTGGAATTACAAAAATCATATGGTTTTTGTGTGTATGTGTATTTGTGTGTGTGTGTGTTATGCTTTTTCCTCCTCTAACTATATGAAACAAATCCAACATGTGGAAATACCTCAATGCATAATTTTCTAACTATTGTTTATATAAAAAGCATATAATAATAACCTATCCTAATGTTTAATAGATTTCAACTTTGCTAATATCTATGTCATGTGTTTGTAATTGTGGAAATCATGATCCATAGCCATTGTTTTGCCATAAAGAAACCTTGTATTTAGTCTGATGTGGATTACTGACCTATTATGAATTTTAGAATACATATGATAACATCACCAGTTTTAAAACTATAGAAAAGGTAGACAAAAATATTTTATCAAATTATTTTATAGACTGTTTACTTGTCATTTTCATTAACACTAATTATGCATGATTTTTAATTATTCAAATAACTGTGTTATGTATATTTAATAAAATGTATTGAAATTCATAATTTCATTCTACATTAATTACATATATATTCAAATAACTGTATGTTATGTATATTCAATAAAATTTGTAATTGTGGAAATTCATAGTTTCGGTCCACATTACTTACCATATATATCAGGGAACTGGACCCTGATTGGAGGATATGTGTGGTTAAATCACACACGAATCTTATTCCAAGAGGACTGCACCGTGTTAAAGATGCTAAACCGGACATGAAGCAAAATGAAAATTCCAAAATAGAAAATTATGCAATGAGAAAGGTAGAGGAAAAAACCTGTAAGAAGAAGACACAGAAGAGCGAACTCCGATGCACACAAAGCGGGCTCAGTCTGCAAGGCGGTCGTGGAAGACGGAGGCACACCCGCATTTCACCACCGAGACAAAATGTACTTCGGGTCCCTCCTCCATTTGTATAAACAGAGAAAACATTTCACTATTTCCAAGGATAATATTCGAGTTATAATTTAGTTTATAATTCTTCTGATATGTTTGGAAATAACTAGGGAAAATAATGGGCGAAAATATATTCCTTCCTATAACACTGGCATAAAATATGTACTTTAATCATCAACAGATTTAAGAAAGTACTCCAGAAAAGAATTTGAAACACAAATCTCTCATACCCCTGGCAGTTAGAGTGCCTTATCTCCCTAATGCAGTGCCATCATAGGTAACTGAAGAAAACGGGCTTTTTAATATTCAGATTAGCCACAAGAGGGAACTCATAAAGACCTGTTAATGTAAGGGAAACATATTAACAACGACAAAAGAGTGTGAGTCGGCAGAGTTCAGACAAAGTTCATTCCCTCTTTCTATATTTTAGTCTTATGATGCTTGAAAGGAAGTTCTGAAGAAACCAATTATTTTTCCTACATTTCCTGAACTCATTTCATAACACTTAAAGGTTTCTATGTGTCCCGTTACAATGTTTGATTATAGGATTAGTTCTTCCTCCTTTGCAAGTCAAGAATTGGGGATCCTGTAATAGACAACTTTTTACTGACCGAGATTTTTCCACTACAGTGTCACTCTGGGATCTTAGAAATCATTTAAGTTTTCTGTAAATGATTTTATATATCTCTTTTCACTAATCTTAGAGGAATGGTACTAAAAATATGTCAATGTTTACCACAATTTCAGAAAAGTTTTCCACATCTGTATATGATAAATTTAGAAGTAAATTGCATCATAATTGTATTATAGTAATTGGCATTTAATGTTTTACATCCAATTTGGCCCCAGGAACATATCTGAAGGGATCTTATCCCCTCCAAGGTTAGCTAGAAAATTACCAAGACTGAATATGAATGCCTCTTACATTTTAACTTTTCTTTCCCCTGGGGCAATCATCACTTCAAATGTTAATTGAAGAAGGAGCTGGATAACGTAAACCATCAACTTCCATGGTGAAATCCAAGACATAGCTGATTAGGGACTCTGCACTTCAAGCCTGTTTGCTGGGTGTTTTACTTATTGGTGACATTTCTTTCAATAGCCCGTAATAAATAACTAGATAAATAATTGGCTATATAATTCTCAAGTTATCAAAAATTCTTTGTTAATCTTGCAGTTTAGTTTATTGATAATCTGGTTTCTTTCTTCTTTTTAATGAAAATATATTACAGATAAAAATACAATTCTTTTCTATGTTTGGTCATAGACCTTAATAACAGAAAACAGCAGTTGGTGATGTTATGATAACTATGCTGGGTTTTAAGCAAACAAGTTAACTAACAAATGTTACCTATTTAATGTAAGAAATGTTTAAAGTGATAAATAATTTTGATGTCTACTCCTGAAATTGAACCCGGATCTGAGAAATGGATGTCATAATCAAATTGAGGTGTTGTAGTTAGGAAAAGGGAGAGTGTAGAGTGCAGTTTAAATCTACCCCAACTCCAAAATCATAATAAAGGCATGGATTAGTAGCTAGTTCACAAAAGTCAGATTGAAAAACACCTAAAACTGGTTGTATCTATGTTGGGAGGCCTGAGTAAACACATAGCAATCATTTTTTAAAAGAAGCATATGTTGTTAAACTTTGAACTTCTCTTTGTAAAGAGAGAGAATTGTAACAAAAATTTAAGTTAGCAAAATTTAATTTAACGTTGAATCTGCTCTGCTGATTATGGGACTTGGAAGCCTCCACATAAGGTATATAGAAGAATGAGGAAGAGAGAAAAGAGACAGGAGTTTATTCAGGGAGCTTCTGTGCCAAGGCTCCCCTGGTGGCCAGCTACCTGATTCCTGCCGCACACCCCCAAACTGCAAGTGATGATATGAGCAGACACGAGCAAGGGAACATTAACTTGGTGTGTGCAGACTGCTAGGACAGTCTTTAATGTTTGGCCAGCCTTCCTGAGCAGGATTGGGGGCAGGATATTCAATTACCCCACAGCATCATTTGTATTTGCAGGTTCTGCATATTCCACAAAATAAAATGTATGCTACAGAAACCAAGGTCCTATATATAACTTGTAATAGCAAAAACAAACTTGAAACCTAGCCATCTTTATTAACACCCAGTTTATCTTTTCATCACTTTTTCTTGCAGTTCTTATAATTTCTAAGGGAGAACATGGAACTGGCTATCTCAGATGGATTGAGACTTTATTAAAATTTTGATTGCAAACTTGGCTAATTATAAGTACTCTTTGGAAAGAATTTTTTAAGGTCAATGTATTTGTTTCATCCTAAAATTAAAGAATAAGAATCTTTGTGTTTGCATTTGTAAAGTATCCTGTATATGACATCATTTTGTAAAAGTTTAATAAATTTTAGCATATGAATCTGTCATTTTTTGAGTTCATATACATTTTATGATGTTTCTTAATCTTTCTGTGGTAGGCAGAAAAATAGCCTTCCAAAGATGGCCCTGTCCTAATTCCTGGCACCTGTGAATATATTAGGTTATATGATAATGGGAATTAAGGTGCAAATGGAGTTAAGGTTGTTAATCAAGTAACTATGAAATAGAGAAATTAGGGACCTGAAGAGAAACTTCTCTAAAGAAGACAGGCACATGGCCTACAGAGACATGAAAAAATGCCCATCATCCTTAATCATCAGAGAAATGCAAATCAAAACCACTAGAGATAACATCTAACTCCAGTAAGATTAGCCCACATCACAAAATCCCAAAACCAGGGATGTGGAGAAAAGGGAAAACTTCTGCACTGCTGGTGAGAATGCAAACTAATACGTTCCTTTTGGAAAGATGTTTGGAGATCACTTAGGGATCTAAAAATAGACCTGCCATAAGAGGTGCTCAAATGTGACTTGTATTCAGCTTTTGTTATTGGTAAATATTGATCGTTACAAATTTTTTTTGGAGACAGAGTTTTACTTATTAACCCTCGGTAGAGTGCCGTGGCATCACACAGCACACAGCAACCTCCAACTCCTTGGGCTTAGGCGATTCTCTTGCTTCAGCCTCCCAAGTAGCTGGGACTACAGGCGTCCGCCACAACGCCCGGCTATTTTGTTGTTGCAGTTTGGCCGGGGCTGGGCTTGAACCTACCACCCTTGGAATATGGGGTTGGCGCCTTACCCATTGAGCCACAAGCGCTGCCCTGATCATTACAATTTTAACACAGTTTTTTCCTTTCCTAAAAAAAAAAAATAATAAATAAATATAAAATAAAAATAGACCTGCCATTTGATCCTTCAATTCCTCCACTAGTTATATATCCAGAATACCAAAAATCACTTTATAACAAAGATATTTGCACCAGAATATTTATTGCAGCCCAATTCATCATTGCTAAGTCATGGAAGAAGCCCAAGTGCCCATCAACCCATGAATGGATTAATAAATTGTGGTATATGTACACTATGGAACATTATGCAGCCTTAAAAAAGATAGAGACTTTATCTCTTTTATGTTTACATGGATGGAACTGGAACATATTCTTCTTAGCAAAGTATCTCAAGAATGGAAGAAGAGTATCCCATTTACTCAGCCCTGCTATGAAACCAATTTACAAGCACCCACACTTCCATATGAATGCTATAAACCAACTATTGCCCATGATGAAGGGGAAAGAGGAGGGGGAGGGCAGGAGAAGGCGGAGGATGAGAAGAGGGAGGGTAATTGGTGGAAGCACCTATGGTGCATTTTATAAGGATACAAGTTAAATATACTAAGTGTCTCTGAAGAAGACAGGCACACGGCCTACAGACCATAAAATATAAATGTCTTAACACAATAACGAAGAAAATGTGCTGAAGGCTATGTTAACCAGTTTTATGAAAGTATTTCAAATTGTATATAAAACCAGCACATTGTACCCTATAATTGCATTAATATACACAGCTATGATTTAATTAAAAAAAAAAAAGAAATAGAGAAATTATCCTGGATTATTCAGGTGAGCTCAATGTAATCAAAAGTTTTCATAAAAGTGCAAGTGGGAGACAGAAGAAGAGAAACTGGGAGATTTAACCGCAAAAGAATGGTCAGAGAAATTCAGCATTTGGAGATGGAGAAAGGGAACTATGACTCTGTGAATATAGATAATCTAGAAGCTGAAGAAAGCCAGGATCCTTCCAGACGGAATTCAGTCTTGCTGACACTTTGAATTTAGCACAGGTAGAACCGTGCTAGACTTCTGATCAGCATACTGAGTTTATGTTGCCTTAAGCCAGTAAGTTTGTAGTAATTTGTATAAAACTACTACAGATTTTGGTTCCTAGAAGTGGATGCTGCTATCATAAATACCGAAATATGGAAGTGACTTTAGCATTGGTTAATGAAAGAAATTAAAATAATTTTGGGAAGAATGATAGTAAAAGCCTAAATAGCCTTGAGCAGATGCTTAATGCTAATATGGATCTTAACAATTCGACTAGGAAAATTTAGACAAAAGTAAGGAACATGGTAGAGAGAACATAATGGTTTCAATAATTAAACAGTTGTGAACAGATTGAAGAAATATGGACATTATCTGAACTGGTGAGGGAATAGAAAGAAATGGGAGAATGTGTTATGGAAATTTGAGGAAAGGGGACCCTTGCTATTTACTGACAAAAAAGATTGGCAGAATTATGTCTCATAGTGACATGAAAAGGAGAACATGTAAATGAAGAAAATAGACATTTAGATTAGGAGATTTTAAGCAAGGAGTTGAATATACAGCCTGGTTACTTCTTACTGCTCATAATAAAGTGAGAAAGAATAAAAAAGATTAATGGAAAACCTGTTCAGTAATAAGGAAGTAGAAGGTGATGATTTGAAAAATCCACAGCCTTCTCAGATGTCAAAGGTTTAAAATTAGGAGATTTACTATCAGGAAAGAAATGCTGAGGATGTTACAGTACAAACTATTACACCTTAATCAGGAGTTGAGGTGGCAAATTAGAACAAAACCAAACTGAAAGTAGCAATCAAACTTTTGTTCAGTTACTATGACACTGAAATCAAGAAAAATAAAGATGCAAAGCTTAATAATACTAACACTCCAAGTTTCCTCCATGCACAGCCTTCAAAGAGTTTAGTGAGCACAGAAGAGATAAGGAGAATCATCACTTCACTATCAAAAAGGCTGGAAGAAAAATGTTCCTGCTTCTTTATGAAGGTGTGGGCTAAAATGTGGGGAGAGAATGTAGGGTTAGGAATGAAAAGTTACTGAGTCAGAGGTGAGAAAGTTGCCTTAGTCAAAGCCGCTATTCAGGAAATCTTGGCAGAGATGTTTGGGAATTTCCCCAGCCAAGGCTACTGATAAGGCGGCTTTCCACAGAGGCGATTGTTTTGGAATGCAGACATGCATATGAGCATAGCTGGCTTTGGGAAAGTGGAGTGAGACCGAACACATTATTGCAACTCTTTCTAGAAAACTACAACGTTTTAATTGTGCACCAAGTCTGCTGTGATAGGACAGTTTACCCCCTGGGGCCGGCCGGTCAAAGCCCTGTTATTGCCTATGATTGCACCGCCAAAATCCCACATTGGAGATTTTGGCCTGGAGGCAGATTCCTCACAACCTTTTGCTAATATCTCAGAAAGATCAAAAGGTCAAAATATTCAGTCACAGAAAAGGCAATTTGAAGAGATTAAGTGTTTGATACACAGATTCCCTAAACATACTTAGCAGGAACCACAAATGAATTATGGGGTTATCTATGAAATATTTGTAAGGAAGCTGCTTATCTAGTGGGGTAAATTGCCCTGATACATAGGAGCTCCACACAGCTTTTCACAATTTTATACCAGCATAAATTGAAGTTTGAGGTTATGTATGCTCTAATTACCCTGATTTGATTAATGCACATTGATAATGCCTATATCGAGACATCATATGTAGCCAATAAAAACATAAAATAAATTTTAAAAAAGAGTTGCCGTCATTTGGGACTTGAATGGACTTAACTATGAAATGATAAAAGATTGTCAGACCCCCAAAAGTCTAGAGGCAGGAAAGTCTGTTACATGGGTTATTAGAGATATGCAAAACTCAGGAAGAGTAAAATCTGCAAGAACAGAAACAAATTAAGCCCTCTCAGCAACACCAATAAGCTAAGCAATTTGAAACCCTCCTGGGTGAGTCAGAAAGGATGCTATCACCTGTGTTTCTTGGAAGTTATGGATCATAACAAAGTTTATCTCAAAACTTTTGTAGTAACCTATGGAAATCTATTCCTCTGCAAATATGGGCTGCCTGTTATGAAAGGAAATAAGGGCCCAGGAAAAAGGGCCTCAGAGCTCAGCAAACAGAGCAACAGGACCTTCTTCCCAGGTCTAGAAACCACAGGGAGTTTGCCCAGCTACATTTTCAGAAGATTTTGAAATGGTGATTTCTTTTCTCCTTCTATTTTCTCCCTTTTTGACTGAGGATATCTATCACTGTTATCCTATCTCTTCCTTTTTCATCATCATTTTTTAGGAGTAGATAGCTTAGGTTCTGGTTTTTTAGGTTCACAGGTAGAAAACAACTTTGCTCTAGGAAGAATGATGTCCAAAGCCACTCAATTCAAATGTAGACATGAAAATCAGAACATGTCAATGAAGAAAACAGACATTTAGATTAGAGGATTTCAATCAAGGAGCTGAATATACAGCCTGGTTACTTCCTACTGTAACCAAGTGATGAAATTTCTAGCTTTTTAGCTTGTAAGATTAAGACTTCTTTTTTTGTCTTTTTTTGAACTTCGAGTTTATACTCGAATGGGTTTAGACTTTTTGAAGACCTTGGGGAAAGTGAAACCACCCTTACAGATTGATGAGGGAGTACAAGGTGAGAACTAGAGTAAGGACCCCAAAATGCTAGGAAGGAACAGATTTGGCTAAAATATTAACAATCAAACTTTGTGAAGGAAAGAGCTCATCTAAAACAATGGTAATAATCAGCCATTGTCCCCTCGTTAGCTTGGTACTAGTTAGTCACTGTCCCCTTGTTTGCTTCTTTATAGTTGCTACTCCAGAGGGCACAGGTGGTAGCCATAAAGATTTTTAACTTTTGTCCATACATAGTATCACCCATTTGGAACCTGGGAGTGCTTTCTGAAATATCCTCAGGGCCTGCATTCCAGTGGATTGACTGACCCACCCAGACCAAGACTGACTCAACTGGTCGTGGACCCCCCACTCGGGGAACTGCTTTCCAGTGGCTGGGCTGACCTACCCAGACAGAGGCTCACATCAAAGGACTGATGTTTCTGACCCCACAGCAGCCTGTTCGCAAACGCTGATTGTCTAATTCTCCGTCCACCAAACTGAAGCCAGTAGATCTAATACACACCCACATGAGAAAAACTCAAATCAATTCAAAGTGGGGGGTGGGCCAACAGGGAGAGGGGAGGGGGGAGGATAATGGGTGTTACACGTATGGCACACCGCTTGGGGCAGGACACGATTATAAGAGGGACTTTATCTAACAAATGCAAACGGTGTATTCTTTGTACCCTTAATGAACCTGAACCAAAAAAATAAAAATAAAAAAAATTCTGTCCCACTTTCTCATGAAGAAGGACTTGAGAAACTCCTTCTGGCTCCCTTCTTATAGCTATGCAGAATAGATTCTTTCTTTCTGTAAACTCTGCTGTCTCTGGATATTGGCTTTCTCTTGGGCAGTGGGCAGATGAACCTGACTGGGCAGCAGCAAAGGGTGAATATGTTTTGCGTGTGAGACTAGCATGAATCTTTGGGGTCTGGAAGGCATACTGTGATAGGGACGGTGATGCTCTCCCTCACCCCCTCATAAAAAAGAGATGCTCACATCCTAATTCTTGGAACTTGTGAATATGACAAATGACACAGTAAAGAGGAATAAAGCTTGAAGATGAAATTAAGTTTGCAAATAATTTGACCTTAAATTAGGGAGATGGTTCCAGATTTTCTAGGAGGACCCAATGTAATCACGATTTATTTAAAAGTGGAAGAGGGAGGCACAAGAGAGTCAGAGGAGCTGTGACTATAGAAGGATGATCAGAAAGATACGAAGTTGTTAGCAGGGAGACAGAGGAAGGATGCCGTGGGCCAGTGATTGTAGACAGTCTGTGGAAACCAGAAAAGCAAAGAGACCAATTCTTCCCCGGGCCTCCAGGAGTGAACACAGCTTTGCCAACACTTGTGATTTTAGAGCAGTGAGATGTGTAGGCAACTTCTGACTTACAGAACTGTAAGATCATGAGTCACTGTTGTTTTAAACCACTGTTGATGATTGTAACTTTGTAACTATAATAATAGAAATGGAAAAGTAATGTGTCCAAGATTCCCAACGGCCAGCCTTATCAATCTTAATCAACTAGTGTTTACAGTTTCATAAAGAAATGCTGCCCTTTTATTTCTCATCTATTAATTTACCCGTTTCAAAAATCCCTCTGAACCCCAGGTCTACATATTTCGAACATGAAAATCAATTGATGCTGATCTTTTGCATAAAGTCAGACTGAAATCACTGTTCATACCTTTACGATACCAGATCATTTTATGAATTCCATGTAGATACCATCTTGCTTTATCGAGCGCTTATAAATTGCACACAAGGAACAAAAAGGAATACAGGTTCTAAATCTCGGGATTGAATACGCTTCTAAAGGCCAGGTTATCTAACAATACCCTATTGCTTTCATCCCTTCCTCAGCATCCCTTTCATTTTGTTTCTAGTCTCTCTTCTGTAACACACTGTGCACATTGGAGGCCCTTATTGCAATCCTACATTGTCTAAATAAAGGCAATTTTTGTTATTGTCATTACCCATAATTTCCACAATGTTGCAGGTATGACAAACTGGTCAGCCTAATCGCCAAAATCCTTAACCGAAGTAGCAATATTTCATTTTAATGGTAGAACAGATGAATTTGAGAACCTTTTTGTTCTCTTGGCCTTCTGCTGAAGTCTTTTGTAAATGGCTCTGCCACACTGAGAGTTGGCACTTCCTGCTCTGTCCATCTGTCATAATGGAATTTTGCCTGTTTTAAAATGTGATAAAACAACTATACTTGAACATAAGTGCCGGCAAAACATAGGCGTAATTTTTAACTCTGCACAGCATTTCCAACACTACCCTTTGGGCAATATGCCATGAAATCTGTGGCAGATCTGGTTTCCA
Organism: Perodicticus potto; assembly: GCA_963574655.1. Taxonomy (NCBI): domain Eukaryota; kingdom Metazoa; phylum Chordata; class Mammalia; order Primates; family Lorisidae; genus Perodicticus; species Perodicticus potto. Next base: position 25,818 of record CAUYRH010067065.1, on the reverse strand, counting down.
ATGGGGGGGATGATTTACTATAAACTGTATGTTCTGCTGAGCTACATGGTTTGTTCATGTCAAATTTTATTTTGATCCTATGCCATGTTTAGCAATGGAAAAAATAATGAAGCATTACTGGCATTTTAAAGATCCACATACCATCTACAGATGTACACATTAAATCAGATGTTACATGTGAAAGTGTACCAACACTAGTAGTACACTACTCAGGGATGAGGCACTGTTATTTTATAACTAACAAATATCATTGTGCTTCATTCCTAACATCCTAAAATAAGATTTTCCCAAATTCTCATCTTGAATAATTATTTTTGAAATACTATTTGACATAGGAAGTCCTATTCTAAAGAGTAGAGCATGTTCTTGCCGCGTAAAGATGAACTTGAATGTTTGGCACTTTCACTTTTCAGAAACAAAGGGACTACTATTTGGATAAGGCGTTGAGCAAGTATTGAGCATGGGAAGCTGATAGAGAATAAACAAGATGATGAGTGATGTTCGCTTTTACTTATTTTCTAAACTGTTAGGAAAATATGGAACACTGAATGGATATGTTGGCTGTTAAGATTAGGTTAAATAAGTTAAACACAAGACCCATTAAACATAAAGAACAAAACATGTAGTTACTATGTTTATATGATACAATATTTTACACAGTACATCTATTTTTTCCTAGTATTTATTTTCAGGTGGGCTATCAGACCCTCAAGGTGAAAAATAGACAATTTTCAACTGAGTATGGTTTTCAGTAACAATCATCTTAACTTTCAAATTCTAAACCAAAATAAAAAGATATTAGGGGTAATGAAAGAATAGTTTTGTAATCTAAAATGATTAACTTATGCAATATATATTTAAAAATAATCTTAGCTGCTAAGACTTTGTAAATTTTGTATTAAATTTCCTTTCCCTGTGGTGTCTCTAAAAAGTTAAGAAGAAAAGGGAAAGGGCATTTTACTTAGCTTTCAACATCATTTATTCATCTTGGTGTTGGCGATACATTTCCATAGCTCACAAATTAAAAGAGACATAATGATACACAAAGAAAATTATTTTTCCCAATCTTGGAAACGTACTCATTTCTCCCCAGAGGCAACCCCAGCAGCAACCAGCAATACCAGTGTCTCATTCTCAAGATACTTTTACAGCTATTACATATTAGGGATCTCTCCACTTTTCAAACAAACAAGAGCATAAAATGGACACTCTTCATGGAAAAAGTCCAAGTGCCCATCGACCTATGAATGGATCAATAAATTGTGGTATATGTACACCACGGAATATTATGCAGTCTTAAAGGGAGATGGAGACTTTACCTCTTACATGTTTACGTGTATGGAGCAGGAACATATTCTTCTTAGCAAAGTATCTCAAGAATGGAAGAAAAAGTATCCAATATACTCAGTCTTACTATGAAACCAATTTATAGCTTTCTTATGAAAGCTATAGCCCAATTATAGCTCAAGAAGAAGGGGAAAGGGAAAAGGGAGGGAAGGGGAGGGAGAAGGATGGATGGAGGAGAGTAATTGGTGAGACCACACCTGCGGTGCATCTTACAAGGATACGTGTGAAATTTACTAGGTGTGGAATATAAATGTCTTAACACAATAACTAAGAAAATGCTGTGAAGGCTATGTTAACCAGTTCGATGAAAATATTTCAAATTGTCTGTAAAACCAACACATTGTATGCCATGATTGCATTAATGTACACAGCTATGATTTAATTAAAAAAATGAACACTCTTTTCTCCTTATTTTCTTCATCTACTAAAAACAACAGCGTGTTAGTTTATAAGGAACTTCTACATTCATTTTAGTGGCTATAGTATATTCAGTCCTGTATAAATGCCACAGTTTTGTTTGTAATTATTTAAAAAATATTTTAGAGTGTGTGACATACCTTTTGGGGGTGGGACACAATTATAAGAGGGACTTTACCTGACAAGTGCAGTCAGTGTAACCTGGTTCTTTGTACCCTCAATAAATCCCCAACAATATAAAAAAAAATTTAGAAAAATTATGAGATTTTTCAAAATAGCATTTTGTATGATTTTTAATATTTCTATCATAGAATTAGAATATTATTCTCATTTTACACCTAAGTCTTTCAAGAATCAGATAAAAGTAGCACTTGGTTATGGGATTAGGGTTCTCCAGGCCCAAATCTCATACAGATATAGCAAAGATTCTAGTTCATGTCTATTTAATTTAAATTTCTTGCTGTTGTTCATTTCAGCATGATAATTTGAATAGGCTTTATACGTTTTAAATAAATTTATAATAAAAGTTGAGCTACACATTAAAACTAACTTCGATAAGCTATGGCAAAAATTCAAAGTAAGTAGATTTTCTCCATTATGTATAAACATTATGGAGAAACTAATATTATTGAATATTGATGTCAAGAATGTCTGAATATTTTGATTGAATTAACTTCAAAAAAGAGAAAAACAACTTCACATACCTCTTCTGCCTTATGGCACAAACATTATTTGATGTTGGACTTCTTATATTATCCTCTTATTTTTTAAAGTTATTTTCCTCTCTTTACAAGCAACAAAAGCTAATAAAATGTACACTTAGCTCACTTACGATAGTCACTTCCTTCAAATTCTTGATTTACCAAAACAATTTCACTGAATTGTGTCTAAGGGACAAATGACTAATTTACAGCTCTTACAGAATAAAGGTAAATGAACAGAGAAAATTGTCAAATTAAGATGAAGTAAAAAATATTTCATACCATAGTCATAACAAGAACTAATGTAAATGAGGCATTTTGAAAGTTTGTTCATTTCTTATGGTGGTGTTAAGTGGCCATCTTCCCTTTGGTTGTGTGTTGAGCTTATAGCTTTCTCTCTTCTTCAGCTATAGTAACATAAATACAAAGTGTTGCCTTAGTGATGGTGCCTACATTATTTGACTCTGCCACTATGATTTAATCTAGTTGGGGTCAAATGACTTAAGTTGAGCCAATCGGCTTTTTTATATGGGGATTTGAAGTCTGCATGAGAGAAAGAAGTCATTTTGCGGCTTCTCAGGGGCACCAGAGCAGGACATAAGAGTCTATACACAGACTGAACCTGCATTTCCTAAACCATGTTGGATTTTTTTTTCTTGTATCTTTCTAATAATTACCCCCTCCCTTCTTTTCCTGGTTTTTGTTTAATGTTATTTAATTTAAGCATTTTTGTCAACTTATTCATTTATTCAACAAGTATTTAATATGAATTTTTGACTTCAATGTGCTCTATTCTGGTTTAGGCACTGGGAGTGGGGGGTTTCAGGAAAAAACAAACAAATAAAACTTGTGTTTCTACATTTACTGTTTTTGCACACTTGTGAAGAAGACTAAGAGGAACATGGACAGAAACATATCAGTATGTTACAACTTCATGTAGTGATGAGTTCTTTGGGGGGAAATCAAAATATAGAAAGAGAGAAAGTTAGCCACGAAGGCTATTTTGGATTGTATGATGAAAAGGCGATTGTTGATAGAGATGGCTTTACTTTCTCAGACTCAAATAACATGGGAAGCAAGAATAGGAAATTCTGGAAAAAGAATATTCCAATGTGGAGAAATAGCATGTTGACAAATCCTCATGAAGACATAACACTTTGGTGGGTTATAAAAGTAGAAGTAATAGAGAGGGAATGTGAGAGGACAGGAGAATAGCAGACAAGCAAAAATTCCTGAAACAAAATATACAAAATTCCTTTATTTTTTGTGGTTTACTTTCTTGATTTAAAAACAAAGACTCAACTCAGTGAATTTATATGAGAAAACATATTAAAATTACACAGCACATTTTCCCCCATATAATATCTGCTTGTATTCTCTTGGTTTATAATATTCTTTCTTTCTTTCTTCTTCTTCTTCTTTTCTTGTTAATAAAAACAGAAACCTTTTATTGTTTTAGACATATGAAAATTTTCCATCAAAATGCTTTCAAAGTCATAAAGCTAGTAACCAGTAAATTTAAGATGTACATTCCAAACTGCCTTATACTAAAGTACATGCTTTTTTATCATAATATTATTTAAATGTTCAAGTGTAGAGAAACTCCTAGACTGTCATCGTTATGGACTTTAGAATATCTTAGATGAGACCATTCAAAATGGGAGAAAGACAAAAGTCTTTGTAATTATAATTAAATTGTTTGAAACAATGCTTAATTTCCTTTGGGTTGATAATATAATGATATCCATTATACACAAATATAATGCATCATATCTGTTATTAATCAACAATATACTTTCAATTATGTAATTTGAATCTAATAGAGAGTTGAGCTATACAATTCATGTTTTCTTTTTGGCCTCTTTTCTTGGCTATTTATTGAAAGTTCAATAATATTCTTGATCCTTTGAATACTTTTCAACAGAACTACCTTTTATATTATAATTCCTGAAAGTGAGAGTGGTTGAATTCTGACACTCAACTGCCCCAAATTTAAATTTAGTGTGTCTATATCTGAACACTAGCTATTTTTCCTACATTAACCTACCATAATCATAAACAGTGAGTATTTGAATATTAAATAGAGGGGGCTTATAGATATTGCTTTTGAGAAAACATTTTTTGTATTTAGCACAACACATTCTCCATGCATAAATAATGTAGAAGTTTGAGTGAATGAATGGACAGATGAATAAAATGAATAGACCAACTACTGAAAATATTACTAGCATTACAAAGGACAAACGAAAATACGCAATTTTAAAAAGTTTGGTTTAGTAAGACAAAATGTCAAAGCAAAAATTAACACACCAAATTGTACTATTGATATTAAATATTTGGACAGGTTTCCCTTTTAAAGGAGAATTATTATAAATCATACTGTTTTGCCATCTGGTGACATCTTATGATGTTTATTTATATCATGGCATGTTAAAGTAAAGTATCAGTATAATATTTAGGCATGACTATTGTATTTGGGAGATGACATTTATAAATTTGGGTTATTTATTTTTAAATGGAGATATTTTTTATTATCTACATGGTATACCAAGAAATATCATCAACAACATAATCCAACCTACATAGAAGAATATACGGTTACCTCATTTTGCTTTCCCATCTTGTATCGCTTCATTGGAAAATGACTTATTTAATGCCTGGTTAGAGAGGATTGCAGTGTCATCTCTCCATTTCTTTCTTTTTTTTTTTTCTGTAATTGTAGAATATTAAAGTAATCTGAAGTAGAATATGTTTATTTATATAAGAATGAAGTGAGGCGATTTTCAGTGGTGATTCCAGAGGTTCTCTGAGTTTCTCTGGATGCTGCATCATAGTACAAGTCTCTTCTGTTTTCTTTTCTAGAAAGAAAAGAAAAGAAAACAGAAGACAGTCTCTTGACATCCAGCTTGACATCTGGCAAGTACACAGGGAATGTATTTTCTGGCTACTGAAATTCATTCAAGAGTAATTGATTTGGCACCTTTCTTGGTCTTGTATATGCATATTACAAGAAAGTAGTAGAGATATTTAATTAATTAAATATAAAAAATATTAAAAGATGAAAGCAATAGTACAACATACAGTATTTCTTCAAACTCATTGCCCAGTAATGCCCAAGTATTTATTCGTAAGGCGTGATTTTAACAAAAAAAGGAAATGCTATGTATACCTGTATTCCATGTTTATATTTATGTGTGTGTATGTTTATGTGTATAACAAATGTTAGTTGAAGAACAATAATGAGCAATAATTTAGTCCACTTTTAGTTGTTTTTATATAAAAGTTTCTTCTCGGTTTTTCTCCATTACTTCAATTTAATGTTACATCCCTGAAAACTGAAGCTAAATCTTTGCAAATGCTCTGTCTTTATGAAATTTTTTATACTTTAGAGATCAGACACAAATGCAATGGACACCTTTGTAAAGAAGATATTATCCTTAAAAGGTTAAAATAGTATATCAATTCAAAATAGGTTTCAGATTTGATAATTCTATATTTAATGCTAATACATTAAACGTATCAATTTTGGGGAGGTTATTCATATATATGTTTACTTACATGTTTCAAGAATTTTCTTTTAATTTTTTCAGATAAGTACTATTGGCATAAAGAAATTGCTTGATAGCATTGAAAGAAATTTTACTTTTTTTCCTTCCAATCAAGGTATTTTTTGAGACAAGATATTTTGATTAAAACATAAGAAAGGAAGTAAAGGAAAGAAAGAGGAAGGAAGGAAATTACACCTTATAATACTCAGTTTTGGAAGGAGCTAAGTGGTGATCATGTCATTACAAATCTCAATGCACTGTTTTCAGTTTAAAATGAAGATAGATATTAAAATAGTGGGCGAGAAATTACATCGTTCTTTCTTATTTGCCCTTCATGCATCAGCCTGAACCAATATACAATGTTTTTTTTTAATTATCAACCTCAGCCTATATGTTTTACTTTCAAAGGTAAAAGTGATAAACTAATAAAATCACATACGGATGTTATATTTTTCTATTCTCTTATAAAATATATACATATGTACTTATTATAAGTCCATCATTAACAATTCATCAGTATTTGAAAAATGTTACACTTTAAACAATTGTAAAAATTAAGTGAAATGATTCATATCTTGTAAGATATACAACAGCTGCTCAATAAGGGAAGTCTATGCATTTTATCTATCTGCCATTCTGTGGTTTGAGAAAAGAATCACCAGTTTTGCAATGAAGTATGAACCATTTTCACAATAACATTCTTTAACAAAAATTAAATAATTAAAATTAATAAAATATAAAATTGTATGGATTTGAAAGGATCATAAATTTATAAACTAAGTAATCTTATATACTATCATTATCACCATTATTTTGCAAAAGTCAAGCCACAACAGAGAGAGGATTTCTTGTTGTTTTTTGTTGTTGTTGTTTGTTTGTTTGTTTTTAACCACATGATCAGCAAGGAGTGAAACAGGGATTTAAATCCAGTCATCTGATTTTACATTTCACAGTTTTAACCACATCCCGTAATTTCCTTGAAGTCACATATTAAATTTTTTCATGGTAAATTTCTAATAAGAAATAAGATTACTTCAATAAAAAATGTAAACCCTAAGGGGACCAGAAGCTGAGAGAACTGTGTTGCATACGATAAAAAGAGAATGCCTTGGTTATTCTATAAGAAGAAAGAGAAGAGAGAAGGAATCTGGGCAGAGTGTGTCTGAAGTGAGCAAAGTCTCACTATATTTTGATGCTCCCAGGACTCCCAAATCTTTTATCAAAATATAACAATCTCAAATATCTTAATGAAGAAGATTCTTGTAGAGATCATTAAAGGGTGGGGAACCTGCAATCTCAAGGCCACATGTGGTTCTCCAGATCCCCAAGTGAGGCCCCTTGACTAAATTCAAACTTTACAGAACAAATCACTTAATTCAAAAATTTGGATTCAGTCAAAAGGCTGTTCTAAGAATCAAAAAGGCCATATCCTAGCAACTAGTTTTCTTTTAATCAGACATTTGTTTGCCTTCTCCCATCATTTTCTTAAGGCTAGAAGTTGGAATATGCTTAGGACGTACAATGGGTTTGAGTGAGGGATCAGAAACTCGGGAATCTTCCCTGAGTCTATTATTAGCTATGGGAACGTGAGCAAGCTATTAATACGTGATTTACTTTTGTCTCAGATTTCTAGTACTTTTCTTCCTAAGAGTTTATAATCTCAAAGCCAGAGATGTTCTTTAAACTTCTCTTAAATTGCTTAATATATTGTTATGCCTCATCAATGAGAAATTCACCATCACATAACTAATTAAATTGTTTATGGACTAACCCAAATTTTTCTTAAATAAAAAGAATAGTCCATTCATGCAACTACAAGGTTATGTTATCAATGTATAAATATTTTGGAATCATTTTTCTGTTTTTTTAACTTTTTTAGATTTGAATTTGCATTATTGTTTAAGAAACCCCATAACTAGCAAACTTTTGTTTAATTGAGCATATCCAACTACACAATGAGAAGAAATAGCTCAAATCTTATTAAGTCTAGTGATTGCACTCATAACCATTTCAATGGAAAAGGTATGTTGCTGCCAAATATTATCCAATATATTAAGTCTCTCTGGTTGCATAAAAAAGATGAAGTAACCCTGGACTATAACATATTCCAAAAATCTGGTGGTTCATGAAGTGAGAAATTATGGGCTTGGGTTTTTATAAAATTTGAAAGGTCAAGAGTGTAAGCAGATGGCTAGCTATAGAATTTATTGCACATTAAGCAATTGTTTTGATGTGCCAGGCAGAGTCCTGAGAAGCTTATGAGACTGTAAAATCCAATGACCCTGTATTAGACTGAGGGTTCAGCTCATGATACACAAGCAATTTTACAGATCACATCTATCACTGGTTTATTATCTGTCAGAAACTCACACAATTCAATACAATTAATATCATGCAGTGTAGTTTTTACTATTGCTCTTTTTTTAACCTCTTTTTGGTATTTTATGCTTCTTTTACAATATTACTAAGTTCAGGATAATCAAGTGACAGCTCAGCAATGCTGAATGATTTTCCAGTAACTTTTCAGTACTCATAAGTAATAAAATTTTATAAGGGGTATAAAGAATTTAGATACTCAAGCTCATATACTGTCTTCAACGTACAGGACACAATGTAATACCATTGTCATCAGCTGAAGCTCTGAATATAGGGAACAGCACAATTCTTTTTCACAACTATATAAATTGTTTAAAACAAATGCTCTTCCTAAAAAAAGAAGTTAACCCTAGGATATTATGGTTGCAGACATTTTTAAATCAAACAAAAACAAACAAAATTGTCAAAGACAAATACATATCTTACAGGCATAAGTATGTTTTCTGCACTGTTTTTAGTGTGATACTAATAAAAATTTACCAGTATGCTATAAAATAGTATTCTGTAGTGCACCATTGCTGGTGTTTTTAGTAGATGATATCTAATAACTTAATATTTACACAGAGCCAGAGGTGGAACAGGAATTTCTACAGCCTACAGCCTTAATTGTTTATAAAAATGTACCCTCCTTCTGAGTTTCAGAAACTATAGTACTTGTGATTTTTAATAATAGTATATGAACAGCCATAATTCTTTAAGTTTATCCTTAAAAATTCAGACAACTCAGAATTCTAAAATAGCAACGTGAATAAACCACGGTTTGTGGGAGACAGAGCACCAGGCTTGTGGGAGCAGCCACCGGTTCTTGAGGGCGGTGCTGGGAATGAGACAATTCCTGGGCCTCAAGGAGATGTTTTGCTGCCTGGAGACAAGCCTTCAAGCAGCTGCAGGCATTAATGAGTTAAGATTAGCTGTGCGTTGTGGCAGGTGCCTGTAGTCCCAGCTACTTGGGAGGCTGAGGCAGGAGAATCGCCTGAGCCTGGGAGTTGGAGGTTGCTGTGAGCTGTGTGACACCACGGCACTCTATCGAGGGTGATAAAGTGAGACTCTGTCTCTACAAAAAAAAAAAAAAAAAAAAAAAGATTGGTCAGTTGTTATCAATCAGGTTTATACTTTGGACATTCGTGGTGTAGCAGTGTGAGAGTCAAGCCCGTGGGGAAAGAGCACATAGGGAGCATTAAGAACGTAGCTCCAGGGCCTGGGCCCTCCACACCTGTTGGACAATGCTTCAGTAAAGGCCACGACAGAGGTTGCTGGGGGCTACCCTGCACGTATGGTTAGCACACCTCTTGCAAGCTTGTACTTCTATCTGTGTCATACATGTTTTCTTCGTGCTGCGAAGGTGACAGGGCATTAGATGTCACAACAATGGTTCGTTATACTTTTGTAACTGAAATTTATAAATCTGTAATGCTTTTAATTTCTTTAATGGTATATGCAACTTTCTGCCACACCTAATTAGGCAATCTTTAGTAGAACATAGACAACATTTCAAGAAAAAATTTCAAATGATAATATTCTGATTCCACATGTCTTAGAGGAAACAATTCAAATGTCAAAACATCACATCTTTAGGTACACATTCCTAGATACACCTTCATTCAGTGTCCTCATCGTAGGGTGTCTTTAGTGTAGAGGACTGGGTTAATAGAGGTTTGATTCCTCGGTTCCCTGGAATGCTCATTCAAGATAGCTGATATTTGATCAAATTAACATAGTTAGCTCTATATTAAATTAAGATAATTTTAGGAATTGTTTGTTTCAGGTTGCAAGGGAAGCTACTATTTTTCAACAACAAGCTGTTTTGTTTAGAAAGATTTACTGCTTAAGGTGACATTGCATTCTTTTAAAATTGTATTTACTTATTTGTAAAATTGACATGTTGCAATTGTACGTATTTGTAAGACATAATTTGGTACCAAAACATCAATAATCATGTTGTACCATGATTTGATCAGGGTAGTTGGTGAATTCATCATTTTTTTGTGTTGAGAACATCTACACCCTCTCTGCTGGACAATTTGTATTATACAATATTTTACTGTTAACCATAATCAACATAAGGTGCCATAAGACACTGCAATTTATTCATCCTGCTATTTAAAACTTCGTACCAGCTGCCCAGCCTCACCCTATCCCCCTTTCCCACCAGTCCTATTGTTCTACTCTCCGCCTTAATAATACCAAGTGTTTTTCTTAAAGTTCTACGTGTGAATGAGATCATGCTGTACTTGTCTTTTCGTGTCTGGACTATTCTGCCAATGACAGGATTTCATTCTCTTTTATGGCCAAAGAGTATTACATTGTGACTATGCAGCACGTGTGCAGAGAAAACTGTAAACACGTTCTTAACTATTTATTAAGGCAGAAACCCTAATATGTAATTCTTTCTTAATAAAAACCAATCTGTTGAGTGTGTAAAAAAGGTTAGTGCCATAGAATGCAAAAAGCAAAGGAAACTGTGCTGTTTCTTACTGAAAAATGAATCTGCACAAGACACTTTACTCTTCAAAACTAAGTGAAATCTTCTCTCTGAATAAAAGGGATGGGACTACAGATTGTCTCTAAAGCGGTGCTAGTGGGGTGGCTCCGGGGGGAAGTACTTTTGCTTGGAGACAAGCCTGAATTTCAAATCTAATTCAGTTTCTTCATCTGTTGTATTTCTAGTGTAGTATTTTCTACGAAGCAGTTATGAGATAAATCTATCAATTATCTAGTTTAACACATGAGATAGAAGCGGCTATTAAAAAACATCCATTCCTTCAACTTTCTCACCTTTCCTGTGGCTCTTCCTTTTCGTTCTAAATTTCAATGATTATCTCAAGATAATTTTACCTTCAGGCCTTCAAAACCTTTTGTAATTAGAAAATTACTGTAGTAAAAATTCAGTTAGGAAGCAGATATAATGTTTTTAAGTCATTTCTACGTAGAGAAAGATACCGAGATGTACTGTTATAAATTTTGAAAAGTAGACACATGACCGTAAAGTAAGCTGAAGAAATTACTGTCTGCAGTTAGGTGTAGCCTTAAATATAAGACATCATGTTCTGCCATCAAACAATGTTCTGAGCGTCAGTGGAAGTTTTATACTTTCTGATAATCCGTGTGATTAATATCCTGCAAAGTAGTGGAAGGAAAAGCATGTTTTCTGTCAAGTATCAGTTGTATGATCTTTATAAATTGGGCCATCATTTTACAAAGTCATGTGAGATGGCTAAAATTCAAACTGATTTACGTTATAACCATCTGTAAGAATGCAAGAGTTGTTATATCAGGTAAACACAGAGGAAATAAGAGTTTATAAAGTTTCAAATCTTTATCATTGTATAAAAAATACACTTACATATTTTAGGAAATCAAGTTCAAATATCTTTAGAGTGAGAAGAAAAAAGGAAAACGTACATGTATGTGTATACTGTCGCCAGAGAAATGCAAATTCCACTTCATTGATCAAAGTGGCAGGAATAAGTAGAAAAGAACCAGGTCAGGTGTATATTCTGACTCTCAGGAATTCAACTTCATGGATCTCTCCTCTGTATTATGGAGTCACTGACACAGAACCCTATAATAATCATTGACAGTGAACCCCATTGTTACATACACAATTAGGTAAGCACCCCAGTCAGCATCCCTTGTCTGTGTTTACCTCAAGCCTGCTAAGAAAGGTGCTCCTCAAATTATTTGGGAAGGTTTATAATGATTCTCTTAACTAACAGGGAGAAAAATTGCATCTGCAAGTCCAAAATATCTGGTCTTTAGTAATTTCATGTACTAAGACTGGTAACCTTTCTTTGTGAGTATATACATTTCAAGTCAGGAAAATTCAGAATTCAGTGTAGAGTCAGGTTGGAAAATACTTCATTATATTAATTTTGTATAAGAAGCATTTAGTGGTATTTAAAACTTCATCTTAAAGAGTGTAATTAAGTGATTTGTACTTTTGATGTCAAATTGAAATCTTACAAATTTTATACGTTATTAGAGCATTTCAGAAAATTTTAATCCCCCCTTATCTTGTACATATTTAATTTATTAAACTTTGAGAAATAATTTTACTCAGAGAATTTTGTTTGCCAAGTCAGACAGCTAAAGTACTTATGAAAGAAATCAAATATATTAAATTTTAAAATGAAGTGAAAATATTTGAAGATGTTTAATTAAGTTTGTAAATGGGATTAGACATCACTCAAAGTCAGAAAAAAGTGATTCTTAATACTTGTTATATGCATAAACAGAATAATAAAAGCTGTCTGCTGAACTTAAAGGTTTAAAACATTTTTATTATAACTTTCATGATTTCAATCTTAAGACGAGATAAAAGTGAACATTTCATAATCTTTTAAATATATAAAAACCATGTTGAAATCCAAAATTCTTGCAGAAATGCATAGTTTTTTTCATCACGTTACATCCCGGCATCTTGAGAATATCATTTGATTTCACTCACCCTCAGAACCAAATCTTTAAAATAGGAATAAAAGTAACTACTATTTATTGTAATAGTTCTGAAAATTCAAAGACACAACATATATGGTGTGCTTATATGGTGCTTGGCACATAAGCACAGTAATAACTATGGTTATTATTAAACTGGTTAGTGAGCCTTTGAAAGATAATTATTTTCATTTTAGTACTTAAGGCTGGTCTTTAAAAATATAAATTTACTAGTCTCAATGTTAGTATGTGGAAATGCATTCAGCGAAATTTCTACCTCTGAATACCAGCTTTGTAATTGACCTATGGAAATGTTTGGAACATTTTATAAATTAAACAATCAAAGGATTTCAAAGAAATTTAAAAATATTTGTGTCTATAACATTTTTAAATATAGTAATACATGTTCAATAAATATATACATATATACTGAAGTTTGTCAAAGGGTTTTAAATATTTGAAAGTTTGCCCAAGTTTTTAAATATATAAAATATATATTTGTGTCTATAAAGTTTTTACTTTTAGTAATACATGTTCAATAAATATATACTATCTACTGCCAAAGGGTTTCTTCTTATTTTGGGGAGGATATTTCTGAGAAGGTAACAGTTTGTCTGTGTCTTAATCAAAACCTGACAATAAAAAACTCTTCACTAATTATAAAAAATAAAGCAACAACAAAATTTGTGCTATACGTAAGATAACAAGCATGCCATTCTCTGTGTTTGTAGTGTAAGTCTGTACTTCTTAAATGTAACCAATGTTCTAGAAAAGAATTACAAAATAGTTAACTAGAAAATGATAATCAATAGTTTGAGAATATTAATATTAAATACATGAATATTTAAGCCTAGAGATTTTCTATCAAATGTCAAATGCTAACAAATTGACGGTACACATAATGGAGAATTAAAAATCATTTAAAATTAGAAATAAACTTACAATTTTGTAAACTTTTCCTGGGACTATATAGAAAAAAGAAACACCGATCCTAATGTAACTTCTTTTAGGATAAACTACTGAAAGGAAAATTTTAATTAATTAAACTACTATGTTTCCAAATATACAAATATCTGGCATATCCTTAAAATGGAGGGGATTATATCTCCCATCTATATATTTGAAATTAAGTAACAAGGTGGAAACTTCAGGCTAAGAAGGAAGACATCAAATCAATTCTAATTTTGATTCATTATTATGAAATGTCTTCTTTGTGAATAAAATCCCCTGGTTGCTATCAAATCACTTTAAGGATATATTTGTAACATCATTCTTTTACTTAGCAGGTATTTCTTCAGCAACTACTAACATCAAACAGGTTTTGTTAATCCATTAAAAAAATGGAATGTTCCTCTTTACAGAATTTATCAAGAATAATTATATTTCTCTCACTTTGCTAGTCTCTATTCAAAGTTAAACAGTTATTTTGTTTTTAATGTTAACCATAGGAAAAACATTAATTAAACCATTGGCAACATTAGTTCAAATATAAAGGAAAAGTATTCATTGCTACCCGAACAAAAGAGATGAGAAGCTTCTGTTCTCGTTGAGTTTGTTCAATTTGTTTTACTTCTAAGTGAAATTTTAGTTGTTGACAAATACTGTAATAAGAAAGGTTGAATTATAAATGGCTTTTATTTTTTAGTTTTAATTATAAAAGTTAATTATACTGTTGGGGGGAGGAAAGAGAACATCTTCAGATCTTATTGGGATTATCAATATCCTCTGCTTAGTGTAGATTTTGCTTTTCCACTTTTGAGCAACTAGAGCCCCAGGTTAAAATTGAACTGAAGCACTGATATCATTATCTTTCTTATCTTTCCTGACAAAATTCAGGTATTGACAGATTTCAGTAAATTGATAAATAAAGGGAAAGAATAAAGTATATATAATGCCTTTCTTTTATTATAACACTTCAATACAGTCACCTAGTTGAGAAGAAAAGTTCTTTGCAAAAGAATTTCAGTCTGTAACCAGAGAAGGGATGATAGACTTAGAAAATCATTTTTTTAAGCATTATGAAATAGGTAATCTTTGCAATGATCACAAATAGATGATAAAACAATACATAAAAATTAATAAAACTTATGCTGACATGTAATGAATGTACTGATCGATTTTATAATTACTAAAAATGAAATGAACCATGAACCCTGCTGTAAGGTTAATGGGACAGGACACGCACAGCACCAGTGAAGTCACACCCTTGACTGATTAGTTGTTAACAACAGGCACAATGAGAGCAGAGTAAGAAACTATTGAAGTTAAGGTAGATGGTGATAAACAGTGAACTCGGCATTACAGAAAGCTTTCCTCGGTTGAATGAAAGAATTGGACTGATGAGAACCAAAGGTTTTCACCATTCCTTCTTATTTGTCTCAATGTCATAAGGGAAAATTGGCATTGCATTAATTTCATATCACCAACTTGGGTATATATATCTATGGTTACAAAATGTTGAATGAGCTTTATGTCACTAGCCTGATTGTGTGTGTATATGTATGCATAGTTTTAACTATCAAATTAAAAGCTATTTGTTTCCCTGACATGAGAACTTAGAGTTAGTCTTAGAGTAGATACTCAACACTTTTTAAATATAACTCGGATATGAAAATAATGTAAACAACTCTAATCAATGAGATGGATGCAGTGATATAAGATATACATTTATAAGCACGTGATTTACATCTGTATCTTCCAAGAGGAAAACATAGATTGCTTAAAGGTAAACATACATTTCAGATTTAGTTTGATACTAAACAAAACGCTTGGGAATATGTATGTGGAGGAAGATTAGGTGAAGACATGCTCCTTGGTTTGCTTTGTTTTATTTGCTCTTCCTTCTCATATATTCTGCAAGCATAGTTGTATTTCATATCATATTTATATTAATAAAAGTAAATCCACATGCATTTATTTTATTAAATGCCATTTTAAAATATTTCAGATACTGTTCTATAAGACATAGATATGAATTATAGTTCTTAGAACGTGTTCTTTTTAAATCTGTGAAAAAATAATGACCTTTTATTTTCTCTCTATATTACCTTTCAGGGTGTGTTTACCATGAAGCTTTTTGCCAAGTAATGATTTGTATTTATTCTTCAAGCATTCATGAGCAGAGAGTCATAAGGGCTAATTCTCCTGAAAGTCAGAGCTAAGCAGTGAATCACTGGGGATTGCAAGAGCTTTTATTTGATTTACCTCAAAATGTTAAATAAGTTTCAAAGAAAGCATCGATACGCTAAAGGGTAATATCAAAATTAAGTCCTTAATATGGACACTTAAAAAAAGAGAAAGTGAATATAGTGAAAAACAAAAAGAGGCACATAGAAATTGTTTCATCTAGGACTTCCGTGAGTAACCACAAAATTTGTCATTTACACTGAGATATTATATGACCTGTGTCTGTGTCAGGCAGAGTAAGATATATAATCACCTTGGACTAGGACTATTCGATGTTTATCAATACAGAAATACATAGCTTCCTTGTCAAAGCTGTTCCTAAAAGGAAAGAAGCGACCATGATCAGGCTTAGTCTCCACACTCAAAACTTTGTTGAGGTTGAGTTAAGTTTTTACATAACAATTTGCAAATAATTCGGTAATTTATGTTAACATACATTTTTAGAGAAATGATCATTTTCTTAATTTGTTTTTTAAAGTCAAAAAGAAAGAAGCCTGAGAAATAAAATGAGCAAGTATGTACATAATTTCTTTCAGGAATATAAATAGTCTAATAATGTTTTACTTATAGAAAAGAATTTAAAAAAATTTATGAAAATATTATCTATTTCTGGCCAAGCTGAGTGGCTTTTTCCTGTCATCCTAGCACTCTGGGAGGCTGAGACAGGTAGATTGTTTGAGATCAAGAGTTCTAGACCAGCCTGACCAACAGTGAGACTCTGTCTCAAAAAAAAAAAATTAAAAGAAAAGACAACTAGCAGGGTGTTGTGGTGGGCACCTGTAGTGTTAGAGCTGAGACAAAAGGATCACTTGAGCCCAAGAGTTGGGAGTTGCTATGAGCTATGATGCCACAGCACTTTACCCAGGGTAACAGAATGAGTCTCTCTCTCTATCTTTTTTTCCTCTCTCTCTCTCTCCTCTCTCTCTCTCTCTACATATATATATATATATATTCTATCTCATAAAAATTATTGCAGTTTTTATCCTGAAATAGTTTTATAAAAATACAGAAATAAATCTTAATTATAAATTAAAATAATAATGTGTTACATAATTTTGTCTTTGAAATTCTGCTAGATAGATTTCACTGTTAATAAATGTATAGTTCTAAAGTCTAAATACATTCCAAGTAGCTTACTATATATTACTTATTGTTTTTTCATCTTGTATTTTTTAAATAAACAAACAAGGGGTCCTATAAAATTGTTCTTAATCATCAAAATAAGTTAAGATTTGATATAAAGCTTATGTTGCACTCAAACAAAAAAATGTTTATAATTTAATGCAGGGTCTATTTTCAAAGATGTGGTCTAGCACCAAAAAGCCTAGGAAGCTTACAGTCTCTATACACAAGGGAACAGGGAGAACAAGTGATTACAGACACTTAGAGGAAATAGTTTTCCCAGAAGGAAGTGACCTTCCAGAAGGTGCTATGGATTTTGGTAGAAAGATGCAGTCAACTCTCATTATGTCTCTGAGAAGCAGAGTGGAATAAATGGCTACAAAGTATTCACATAAGCCAGCTGCATTTAGAAGCCAGGCATCAGGGTAATCCAGTTGACAGCGTTCATAAAGAATAGACTCATGGCTCAAAGAGCCGAGTAGAGGAGGGTGGCAGGTACATCTACAGAAGCAGCGGAGAGTGTCCAGAATGCTCTACATTTTTTGCTTCTTAGCATCCAGTACTGTCTTTTCTGTATACAACATTTGGTACCAAACAGAATAGACACAAATAGTCCTAACATCTACCTTGTCATAGGGTGATGTCAATTCAATCCCCATCCCACTTGAAACCCAAAATATTATCCACCTTTATTGAACTTCGTATGTAAAAGAAAGCATGTGGGTGGAGAAAGAATAATTAACAAAATGCAGTTAGTACAGTCTTTCTTTTTTAATCTGGTTACAAGGATAATTATCATAGTTTCTTCTTTCAGCACTGACTTCTATTTTCTCCTAGAACCTTAACTAGATACATTTTTGACCTGACAGAGTGACTCAAATGTTCATTTTTATCCATTTGAATTCTTGATGATTCTGATTTTACTAGATTGCTACAGCTTTCTACTGACCAGGACAAGGGAGTACTAAGTGATGCCCTACTGAATTACTCAGCATTCTTGACACAAAATTCCTTGTTGCTATTATATAGCAATAATTGGGATCAACCATCTCAGCCAGTAAAGTAATCTACTGTTCCTGTGGGTTCAGTGGCATAAGGAATATAAAATGAAATGGAAGGGGTGTCACATTTTCTAATTTAATTGGACCATACTTTTTTTACTAAGTTAAATATTTCCCCTTTGGGCACTAGAACCATCAACATTAGTAAGTAGTAACAGGGAACAAAAATCGTTTAAATACACTCTTTGGTATAACTGTATCATTTTCTCCACAAAACTATGAGACTTTGACTATGGAGAAAATGGCACTCATATGCTAGTCATTTTTTTGAGGCTTATATTCCATCCTCTATAAAAACAATACAATTACAAATGACTGTCTTTTATACCTGGCACCAGATCTTATCAGGCTAGTCTTATCATGCCACTTTTATGTGCTTTGTATGGCTAGTGAATTCGCGAGGCACATATTCATTAATATGAAACAAAGTATTACAATCTGATTGTAATTAATTAGAATAGGTAACGTATGGATCACACATTAATGAGTGAGTTTTTTTCTAAGTCGACCAGTGATGCTGGCATAAGAATTGTGGAAGAGGAGCATTTATGTCTTCTAAATGTCTCTCTCTCTTTTTTAAAGGACAAATTGCTTCAGCTTTCACCTTGGAGATCTGATACAACCTACCTGCCACCAAATATCTTGTAGATACCATCCAGGGGGAGGTTGACTCTTCTCTGGGCTTAGATTTGATACCTTCTGCTGACAACCTGAACATTTATTAGGAAATCAGATGTAGTGAGAGAAAGTAATTTTTTTTCTCATTCACTGTAGAATATCAAGATAGCAAATTTTCTCCAGAATATCCTATGACAAAAATCACAAGAACCAACATAGCCCTGAGAAGAAACATGTACAAGTACTGCTGACATTACATAGCTACGTAAATGCAAACTTTCTGTTTTTACTTGCTTTGATTGGAAGTATATGCTGGAACAATAATGCATGCCAGAAGCCAGGTCTTTTATCATTCTGTCTAATAATATCATATGGGGGCTGCTGTAGCAAGTATATTGTACTTGAAAAAATTTACACCAATCCTTAGTCATTCAGGCTTTTACAGTGGCTAAGCAATGACTTTAAGTAAGTACACTTTAGAAACCACAAACCCTCCATCTTTTACATATTTTATGCTCTGATTCCTGAAGTTCTCTGAAGAATATAGTATGTCTTTGGTGGAGGGCAGAGAAATAGCCCTATGGGTTTACACATATTCTCTCCCCTTCACAGATCAAGGAACCAATATGAGAATTATTAGTTATTAGTGATATTTAGTTTTACTATAAATTTGGAGGCTGTCAAAATACCTAGAAAATGATAACATAGTCCCACAGTAATTTCCATTTGATAGAATCAGAACACAATCGTTATATCATCAACCTTTGTTCTCCAGATCCCAAATATGAGAAACAGAAAGTAGCTTCATTTTTTTATATCAAGTATCTAATATATTATGAAAGATTTAGTTATTTCAACACATCAGTGCACAGATAACGTGGTAAATGAACAAAGATGTCACTTGAATGACATCTCTTTGTGAAGCGAATGGCCTTCATCAAAAGGCTTTTATGAAAAGGGATAATTTGATGGAAATATTAACTGTGCAGTCAGACAGGGCCCTACAACAAATGGTCTCCTATTACCATCTTGAAATGTTAATAATTTTCTCTCTATACTTGCATTTTGTGGGTGAAGTCTGATGGAGCACCAGAGTACACATGTGAGCAGAGGAGATTTGCAAAGTGTGTAAGTCCTTCCCCTGTTCTACCTTCACATAGTTTTTGTTGCAATGTCCCATAAGCATAGAGCTCTGGTGAACAAATTATCCATGGGAATTTATGAAACTTGAAGTCAATACAAGGTAAGTGTGTAAGTGTGCTAAGGCTTATTGTCAGCCAGCCAAAATTATTCTTTGAAACAGAACTTGCATCAAATGTAGAAGGAAGTCAACAACCAAAGAGCCTCATCATTCTTTCTCATTTGTGTTATTACTCCTTGAAAATGTTGATCTAGAAAGATAAAGCAACCACCCTTTTCCTTTCAGTTTCAGTTCTTGTACACTTATCAGTAAGCCAAAAGTAGAAAGTGTTGGTAGATTGCACATATATCAAGAAGTAAAATTAGGGGGCAGTGCCTATGGCTCAAGAGTAGGGCGCCGGCCCCATATGCTGGAGGTGGTGGGTTCAAATCCAGCCCCAGCCAAAACCTGCAAAAAAAAAAAAAAAAAAAAAAAAAAGAAGTGAAATTAGGACTTGTAAGTTAAATGTGACATGTTGTGGTTATAACAAAATACAAATTTATGTACAAGATTCAAAACATGAACTCTTGTAATTCTGTGAGTAAAACATCTTATATTTGCATTTACAACTAGCATTGCAAAATATAAAGACAAACATTAAAATTCACATGCTAAGAGCTTATTTTTATGTTTTGTTTTTTTTTTTTTTTACCTAGAATGACATTAATAAATAAAAAAATCCCATCGCAAGTGGAGAGACTGTAAAAATTGAACATAGTTTAAATTTTAACACCTTTACAGGCACTTTTTCCTGCCTTCTGAACTCCATAATTTCATTTTCCTCTTGTCCCCTCAAAGAAGAATTTAATTTTTCCTATTGAAATCAGAAAACCCAATTCTATTGCTACCTCCCCAATTACCATCTCCAACCTTCTGTGATGTTCTCTCCCTCTAGGATTCCTTCAGCATCATGTTAAGGGAATTCAGATATCAAAATCTCATTGGCTTATGTCATTGTGTCATCTATGAGTCAAGGCTTCAATCAATACCACTCAATTACGATCAAGCAAACATGCTCAATCCTGAATCCTGGCATTCGTGATAATAAATGTAGTCTAACCAAAGTTTATTTTTCATTATCTCTTGGTCTACACTGTTTGAAATCCACACACTTTTATGCTCCCTAGATTCCTGTTGATACAAATCAGCAACCATTTCTTCTCAGCTAACTCGTCCCCATACAGATTGTATTGAAAGGATTATTTCATGATCTCCTTTTCTTTCTATTGATTCTGGCTATGGACGGATGGTAACAAATTATTCCAGCCTAAGAATAATGACATCTCTTTGAGAAGTGAATGGTCTTCATCAAAAGACTTTTATGCAGAGGAAGACTAACCCCTTCATTGGGAAAGGAGACTGATACTGCTGGTGAAGAAGACTGCAGAAGGGTTTTCAGGTCTAAATATCTATCTTTGCCTCTGTTTACCATGTCCCCACTCAGTTTAACTCCTTCCGCACATCTTCCCCAACCCAGTATAGGAAGTCTAGCCATAATATAAAGTTATTGTTCATTTATTTTATTTTGGATTAATATGAGGGTAGATATAATTAGGTTATATTGTTTGCTTCTGTAAGCTAAAGTCTAGATTGTAGTTCTGCCCTTCACCCAGAAAGTGTGCAACATACCCATATAATGTACTTGATGGGTGAAACTTTACCCATCCGCTTCCCCGCTTGCTTGAATTTAATTGACTTTTTCTCTCAGGTGAACATGTAGTTGTTAGCCTATTGGTGCTAATTAAATATTGACTACACGTGGTGCTTGTTTTACATTTAGTTTTTTTTCAGGGTAACAGAGATTTTATTGAGGAGAAACAAATGAAAAGTTTAGAGTACTTCCAAAAAGAGTTGGGAGTGCATCCCTTTCTTGAAGGAGTAGAGGTAAGAGAGACAGAGAGGCAAAGGCCTGCAGGGGTATCATGTACTCCATTTGAAATTGACTGCAAATATTTCATTGGTCTCTCTGTGACTCCAAGCAGTATTGCATTTTTCTATTGGTCATTGATGGTCTTTGTCTATTGGTCATTAAGTCATACTTAGGAAACTTCATACCCACCCTCTTATGGGCCCTCTAGACTTCTTCATTCAGTAGGCCAAGTTTGCTTCTCACCCCTCTTGAAGCCCCTTTCTTGGTGTCCTTTCTCATTCTCCCTGCGGAAATACAGTCTGAAATATTGAAGGGGAAATGGACCACAACCATTCTTAACTACTTCCTGCTGTCAAAATTGGACATTGCCTACCTGTCAGGGACTCTTCTGAGGTTTCCTACTATAAAGGGGTTTCGAGGGATTGGAAATTTCTGACCACTTGGCCAAAGATTCCATCAGGATTTCCTGGAATCCCTCCATCATCACCATCTTAGCATGGAATTGTTCAATGCTAGAAGACCCAAACTTAAATAAGGTTGAACATGAAGGGCCCAGACATTAAGAAAAGGATGATCATAATTGTGAGCTTTAACAGGGGAAATTATAGAAGGAGTAACATGAGTGAGGAACAATAAAAAGCCTTCTAAACCATAAAACAAGCTCTTTTAAAGGCACCTGACTTAAAAAAATACCTAATTTTTTAAAACTTTTCTTTCTTCATCTTTTCATTGTTTTTCCATTTTTTGTTATATTTCACTTAGGAGAATGTTCTCCAAATCAATTCAGGTTTTTACAAAAGTTATGAAATTGCCATCTTTTTCATGGCTGAATAGTATTCCATGTTATACATATAGCAGCAATCTAGTTATGTGTCAAAGGGCATGTGGGTTGTTACACATCTTGGAAATTGTAAATTGTGCTTCAATAAATGTGAAAGTGTAGTCCTTATGTTAAAATGACTTTTTCTCTTTTGGGTAGATACCTAACAATGGTATTGTGGAATCAAATGGGTGTCTACTTGTAGCTCTTTGAGGATTCTCCACACTTCTTTCCACAGAAGTTATACTAGTTTACAGTCCCACCAACAGTGCATGAGTGTTTCCACACCCACACCAGCATCTTTTGCTTTGGGACCCTTTAATGTGGGCCATTCTCACAGGGTTTGGTAATATCTCAAATTTGGTTTTATTTGCATTTCTCTGATATTTAGGGACAATGAGAATTTTCTCATTTTTTTGGTCATTTATATGTCTTGATGAGAAAATTTTCTGTTCCTATCTCCTGCCCAGTTGTTGATGGGTTGACTGATCTTTTTTGATTTTCTTAAGTTCTTGACAGATTATGATTATGAGACCTCTATTGGCTTTGCAGAGTGCAAATAGTTTCTCCCTTTCAGAGGGTTGTCTCTTTGCTTTGTTGATTGAATTCTTAGCCTTGCAGAAGCTTTCAAACTTTATCAGGTCCCATTTATTTATTTTTATTGTTGCTGCCATTGCTAGTGGGATCGTCTTCATAAATTCTTTTTGTAGGTCGATAAGATTAAAAGTTTTCCAATACTTTCTTCTAGCATTTTTATAGCTCCATGTCTTAGATTTAAATATTTTATCCATCTTGAGTTAAATTGTTTAAGTGGTGAAAGGTGCAGTTTCTTCTTTTACATGTGGCTAACCAGTTCTCCCTGCAGCATTTATTGAATAGGGATTATTTTCCCCACTATATGCTATTGTTTGCTTTCTTAAAGACCAGATGGCAATACGAGGCTGGTTTCATCTCTAGATTTTCTGTTTTGTGCCATAGATTTATGTTTCTATTTTTATGCCACTGTCAGGCTGTTTTAATCACCATACACTTGTAGTATAGACTAAAGCTTTTGAAAGTGATGCCTCCAGATTTCTTCTAATTTCATAGAATTTTGTTGGTTATTTATGAAACGCAGAACTATTTTGGCAAGATCTGTAAAGCATAAAGGATGTTGCATTAAATGTGTAGATTCCTTTTGGTAGTATAGACATGTTACAATGTTGATTCTTTCAAGACATGAGCATGGCATCTTCTTCCACCTGTTAACACCCTCTGTAATATCTCTTCCATGTTTCATAGTTCGTTCTGTAGAGCTCCCTCACATCCTTTGCTGAATACATATTCTGAGCTATCATTTTCTTTGATGTTGGAGTTATTCTTCAGTGTGCTTCTATTTACCTTCAGGCTTTTCAGCTTGATTCTGAATTATGTCTATTTCAACGACAGAAAAGACACATCATCAAAACTGGCATAGAGTCTTCCTGATTTTATACGAATGTACCGAGTACACTTAGATGTTTTATTCTCAGTCAACCTCAATACAAGTCTCACAAGCCACTATCTTTGTAGTCACCAACTATGATGCCATCTCATGCCATAGATTACCATTGCTCATTGCCCTTTAAAAGTTAGTTAAATATTAATTCCCTAAATGTTAATACCTGAATTTCAGAATTCTAGTTTGAAGTTCTGACCACTCCTAATATGAATAAAAGTTTCAGAATGAAAAGATAGCACAATTTGCATTATATACACACTCTATAAATTAAAAGCTGATGAAGGCTCGGCGCCTGTGGCTCAAAGGGCTGAGGCGCCAGCCACTTACACCTGAGCTGGCAGGTTTGATTCCAGCCCGGGCCAGCCAAACAACAATGACGGCTGCAACCAAAAAATGGCCGGGCGTTGAGGCGGGCGCCTGTAGTCCCAGCTACTTGGGAGGCGGAGGCAGGAGACTCGCTTGAGCCCAGAAATTGGAGGTTTCTGTGAGCTGTGATGCCACAGCACTCTATCCAGGGTGACAGCTTGAGGCTCTGTCTCAAAAAAAAAAATAAGAAGAAGCTGATGAAGATGGCAGATAGACTAAGAAATGTATTATTTCAAGAGGCAATGAAAAAGTACATAAATAAGAACAGATAGTATAGAAAACAATTATCAAAAAAATAGAATGACACACAGTTTTTTTAATTGTAGGTTAAGTAATGCTAAACCTTATCCAAAATGCTTAAGAGATTTGCATTTTGAATTTTATTTTTGAATTTTGGAATATTTATGTGCTACACTAACCAGTTGAGCATCTCTAATACAAATATTAGAAATCTGAAATTCTCCAATGAGCATTTTCCTTGAGTATCATCTTGGTGCACAAAATGTTTTATATTTAGAAGCCAGTTTATATCACTAAAATTTTTATTCTATTAAGAATTCTGAATGACAAAAGCAATCTGAAGTATAATAATTATATTAAAATAGTAGTAATTACTGTTACTTTCTAATGCAACTTCAAATAGAGGTTTATATAAAATGACTAACAATATGTTTTGGAATAAAGGGTTAAGTGGTTAGAAGCAGTTTAATAAAAGATAAGAATCATAAGTAATTTTCACAAAGCAAATTATATATACATTATTTTGGAAAGATACTACTAAACCATTTATTTGAAGGGATGTTGCTGACATCTTAAAAATCTTAGGAATTTTATTACAGAGCTCCTTGATCAAATAATAAGAATAAAAAATTGTAGAGACGAGTTATTTTAAAATATATTAGAAATATGTATGTATAAAATAACAGATTTTCCAAGGAAAAACTGTTAACAACAACAACTATTTAATAGCCTTAAATATTAAGTAATTAGTTTCTAATTTTTATCAGAGACATTTGACTGTTAACATGCTTATCAGGAAATGGAACTGTTCTATGATGCATATGTGAGCAAAAGGTAGGGACTTTTAATCTTTGGTGAACATGAGACAAAGAAACAGAACATTAGCTTCCTGAAAATGTGGGGAACACTCTTGAAAGCATCGGCCTGGGCGAATACTTCATGAGGAGGACCCCCAAAGCAATTGAAGCATCATCAAGAATACATTACTGGGATCTGATGAAACTAAAAAGCTTCTGCACTGCCAAGAACACAGTAAATATCACTAGCAGACA
>CAUYRH010067061.1:0-26540 GCA_963574655.1 Perodicticus potto | reverse complement strand
ACGGGAAGGAGACAGCAAGGCACCAGTGTCTTCAACACAGGTGTCCGGCCCTTCCGCACGCTGGTTTCTCCATCTGCCACAACATCAGCGCTGCCAGGGCCAAGGCAGCAGTTGTAGGGCTGCCTTGTCCTGCATCAAGAGGAGGGAGAAACACACAAGTAGCAGGTGTCATTCAAAGTGACACAGGGTCTACAGAAGATTGCTTAAAGTCTGGTTTATGATCATCTTCCTTGAGAAATGAAAATGTAAAAGAAAATGTCAGCATGAGTACAGGGAATGGCTTGCAGAATTTTATTGAGGATTTCCCATGAAAAGTCATACTGAGTTTCTTGGGGTGGAATCTTTGTGTTAACAGAGAAAATCTTGCAATTACCTATTTCAATTCCTAACTATTTCTAAATTTTGCCATTCTAAGTTAGGTAAAGCAGTTGAGGCAATAGCAAATATTTCTCCTCTCCTCTGCCTCCCAGAGAAATTAAAGGAGTAATTGAGCCAATATGAAGTGAGCTCTTTTCTTACCTGAGAAGCAAGAAGGAGTGAGGACACTAGAAGTCAAAGCCATGACCACAGTGCAGAGCTGCCATGGTATATGCAATAGTCATTCTATTCAGACAACTCGCCCAGAATCTACACCACCCTTCCTGCTCTCCCAGAGCCTTGGCAAAGAGATTAGCATGGCTGAGACAGGGTTTAGGGCAAGTCACACCAAAAGATTTTGTACTTGCCCCATCTATGACCAGGAACAGGATGTCTAGAAAAAGGATAGCCATTAGGAGTCTGCCCTGGGTTAAAAAGTTGGGGAACAAATGCTGCATGAATTAGTGCCACTTCTTTCTTAGTTCACCGTGCCTAAAACACAGCTTATTTGTGAAGTACCTGGATGTGGAGTGTGCAACTTTCAAAAACTGTGAGGTTGAGTTAGGGAAGAAAGGGAACGCAATGTTTTGTATTTCCAGGCAGTTGAACCATCCATAGCAGGACCCCCCCCCAAGGGGATTAATGAGGAAGGACTAGAAGATCTAGGTCCTGATCTCTAGGAGGATTGGCTGGGGTATGGAGTAGGGTTTAGCCCAAGCCAGAAACTAAGGTGTTAGGCAAAGAAACTGAGGATTTGGGCAACACAAGATCAAGGTAAAGCTGCATGAGATATCCTAGAAAGCATGAATGCTCAGAGCCAGAGAGATAAGTGAACAGGAATCCAGGCTGTCATTTCCTATTAGTGTGACCTTTGACAAGTGTAAGTTCTCTAAGAGTCTGTTTTCTTGTGCATAAAATATGGAGAATAATAATGTCAGAGGGACAGTGTGAAAACTAAGCTACATAAAATGTATAGATTCAAAATAAACACTTATTCTACTACATTGTAATTTTCTTGAAAGCAAAGGATGGGTCTTAGCAGTACAGCAATTGCCACATAGAAAGAGTGTTTAATAAATGTTTACTAATAAGCGGGAAAAAACTCCTTATTCCAGACCCTATCCCCAGGTAAGGCTGAAATTGCTAGTTTATTCTCTTTCTTATTACTCAGAGTGAAGTTCAAGAACCATTGACATGGGCAGCACCTATGGCTCAGTAAGTAGAGCGTCAGCCCCATATACCAAGGGTGGTAGGTTCAAACCCAGCCCCGGCCAAACTGCAACAAAAAAATAGCCAGGCGGTGTGGCGGGCACCTGTAGTCCCAGCTATTCGCAGAAGCTGCGGCAAGAGAATCGCCTAAGCCCAAGAGCTGGAGGTTGCTGTGAGCTGTGATGCCACAGCACTCTACCGAGCATGACAAAATGAGACTGTCTCAAAAAAAAAAAAAAAGAGAGAGAACCATTGACATTACCCTTGTTAGAAATTCAGGATCACTGGGCACCAGTGGCTCACACCTGTAATCCCAACACATTGGGAAGATTGCTTGAGGCCAGGAGTTCAAGGCCAGCCTGGGCAACATAGAAAAGACCTTACCTCTACCAAAAAAAAAAAAAAAAAAAGGAAAAATCTTAGCCAGGTATAGTGGCACGTGCCTGTAATCCTGGGAAGCTGAAGCAGGAGGCTCCATTGAGCCCAGAAGTTCAAGGCTGCAGTGAGCTATGATTGTGCAGAGGCAGAGTGAGACCCTGAGAAGAGGGGAGGAAAGGAAACAGGAAAAAGAGAGAAGAAAGGGGAGAGGTGGGGGGAGGGAGGAGGGAGAGAGAAGAGAAGAGGAAAGAAGAGGGGGAGGGAAGGGAAAGGAAAGAAGGGGAGGGGAAGGGGAGAAGGGAGATGCAGGAGGATCTCTAACCCCACCCCACACCTATTCAGCCAGATCCCCAGGGGCTTACATTTTGAGAATCACTGCTTTTGTCAGGATTGACAGGAAAAGGCTTAAATCTCCTGCTGGAGGGCATCTAGCAGCTCCTCCTGGGAGGGGTTGGGGAAGGCAGGAGCTGTCAAGTAGTGTCCAAACCATTCCTTAAATTATGACCACTATCTGTGAGGGTTTGGGCAAATGTCCAGCTTGCTCTGCATCTGAGAAGCCAGGACCTCAATCTTATCAGACAGCTACAGTCTGCAGATTCCATGGGCATGTGAGCAAAGCTTGACTTTCAGAGTAGCAGCCTGGGCTTGAAGTAATGTCTAAAGGTCAAAGAGGCAAGAAGGCCAGTCCAGGGAAGTTAGGTGAGAGGGAAACTAAAGCAGGTTAGGCTGGTCAAAGAGTTGGTATCCAGAGGACAGAAGGCTAGGGAGAAACAGAAGGCAGACAATTCTACCAATACTTACTAAGCCTCTCATGCAGAGTTTTTCATTTTTTATCTCCCAGCACACTTGAACCTACAGTTAAACTTCCACGGCACACTTAAATTATGTTGATCAAAAAAGAGTAAAACAGAAAATATACTTACCGTGCTTTGAACTTCTTTTGAAAATAATTTAATGAATGATCTTTAAAATTGTTCATGACACACCTAAGATCCTCTCACGGCACACCAGTGTGCCATGGAAAATCACTACCCTGGTGGGTAACTCAGAGCCCTCATTTTCGGAGAGGTTGTTATGCATCTCACTCCCTGCAGCATGTAGATGGATGTGATAGAAAACTACGTGTCCAGAGTCAAGACGTACACACTTGCTCCTTCTGAAAGCAGGTGTGAGGCTTGCTCAAAACTTCCTTTCTCCTGCTGACAAAAATAATGAAGGTAGGAAAGCAGAAATTTCAGGGACAAGAAATTTAAAAGTGCTTTGGAAAACAGAACAGAACATCTCAGGACCTTTGCTTACACCACAACCCTGAGTGTTTTCGGTCTGGAATGTCCTGCTCTTCAAAAGACAATAGGCCAATAGCCCCAGTAACAGATAACATTGTCTCCAGGAAACAGCACGGAATCCTATGATCCAAAAATGTCAGAGCTGGAGGGGATCTGGTGGCTTTCAAACTTTTTTTGTTTTTGTCTATCCATGGAGCCCTGTCTGCCAACACTATCCTACTTGGACTTTCAACATGTGAAATGGATTTTAGCAAAACAGCTCTTACTAGAGCAGAAGTTGGACCCAGACAGGTTCCCTTCTACAGCCTCTTGGTGGACACCCCGGAGCGGTTTGAGAAGCACTGCTCTGCAGCAGTCCTATCCTTAAACAAAGGAGGAGAAGGAGGCCGAGCTGACCGGTCTTCTGTGCCCAGGTACCAGCTCTGCTCATTACTCACACGACCTATGCTTTGCCTGTTGTGGACTCTCTTCGGTCTTTGGGACGTGCTGTGTTTCCTGTCTGGGGCCTTCCTGTGTGCCGTTGTCTCTGCTGGAAACACGCTCTGCTCCCTGCACGTCTCTGTCTTCCCACTTCTCCCCTGCTGGCCTGCCTCCTCCACATCCTGCTATCTCCGCAGGCGCCTGTTGTGTTCACTGTGATGAGCACAGTGCCTGATAAACAGTAAATTCTGGGTGTCCATCTCTTTTTTGAATGAGTGAATGAACATTCTCACAGGCAGCTTGCTCCATGCCTGACAGCCAGTTCTGACATTCGAGAATGTTGACAGTCCCTCTACCCAAATATGGGTGGTTATAAGCAAATTCTTGTAAAGTTTGTGTTGCGTCCTCCTCAGAGAGTTCTGATTTGAGTATGACAGTGTTAGGCTGAAGCTCTGGGTAATGGTAGGCGTGTGTTTAGGAAATGCAGAATAAGACACACTGAGAAAACGTTGTTAGGGCCAGGTGACAGCTGCCTTCCAAGTGGCCGGGGAAAGTTTTTGGCAGATGTGTTTATCAGGCTGAAGTTTTCAGGCATCATCCTGATCTTTTGCCCCTGAGAATTTATAAAAGTCCTAAATATGACTCCCTTCTAACTCCAGTAATCATACATATTTGACATTCTTAGTAGATAGTCTTCTAAAAGTTTCACGAGGAATTGTTCACGATTTCCCTGATGGCAAAGTGTAGCCACAAAGCGTGCTATTTGGTATTTCTCTGGCATCTCTGTGGTAGAAGAAAGAATCTCCCAGAAGACTCATCCGGAAAAAAAAAAAGAAAAAGCCAAATAAATATGAATTAACATTATACTAAAATTTTTCTGAATACACAATAGAACTATTAGTATGTGGGCAGTAAATTGTTACGAAAAACTAATTATCCCTGTAGATAGTATTGCCCAGACAGTATAAGTGTCATAGAATGGTTCAACCGGTTAGCCCAAGTCATTTTATTTAAGGTGACTCATCTTGATAAACAAGTTTTCAATTAAAAAGGAAAATTTTATTTACATCTCTGTAAGATAAGGGAGCAACTACAGACTATTTAAGTTATCTACGTTCTATGTCTATCTCTACCTATCTTTGGCACTAGATACAAAGTAAAACTACATAGAAGGATAATGTCTCCCATAATAACCCCTTTCAACTAAACAGGATTTAACAATTCATAAAATACGTTCACATGCATGATTTCATTTGATCCTCTCAACAGCCTCTTAAGATGGGTATGACAAGAATTAGAGTGACTGTCATTTTATAAATAAGGATGCTAAGGCCACGGAGCTACATGATTTGCTCACAGTTGCCCTGCCAGGAGGAGTATGGCCGAGGCCTTGAACCCACGGTTTGTAATCCCAGGTCTCCCTTGGTGTCATCATCATCAGGTAAATTGTGGTTATCTGATATCTTAGATAATAATACAGAGAAACTTCAGTTTCTAGTGCAGTGGTTCAAACAATACTTAAAACTGTAATAATCCATAATGGTACATGGGAAGGGAAAAAGACAGGGTTCAGGGCCACTATCCCCAACAAAGAACTCTGTTTTTATATGTCTCCTATACTGGTGTTTCAAGTAAAATTTCTTTAGAAGAAAGTATTCCACTGAATTAAAAAAGTTTTTAACACTAATCTAAACTTCTCATTTTACAGATTGGAAATGACTTGTAAGTATCAAGTAATTTGTCCATCCTTACACCCAACTAAGAGTAGAAACTAGGCACTTCTCTTCATACATAGTCCACTGCCCTGTGATTTGGATAAAAATTAAGTTCTTAGTATAGGACTTTGTGTATATCCACAGTTCTCAAACTTTAGCATATATCAAGATCACTTGGAGGGTTTGGCACAGATTTCTGAGTCCACATGGCTGGAATGGGGCCTGAGAATTTTTCATTCCTAACCAATTTTAAGTTGCTGAACTGGAGACAACGGTTTGAAAACGGGGATACCAAACAACTGAATTGATATGATAATTGTGCATTTCATCAATTTTATTTTATTCTGGGAAAATGATGGTGAAGAGAAATCCCTCCTTCGGAATTTATAAACCCATTACTTTATAAACCCATTACTTTAACTATGCTGCCTCACATCTATCAACACTGAGCACTGATACTCTATCACCGCAAAGCACCCCACCAGGATTGTGGGGGGTGTAGAATTAACACCCCTCTGTCTCAGGGGCATCTTTCAAACAATGAAAACAGGAATCTATTGACAAATACTCTAGCTTCCCTATTCCACAATGGGACAATTTCGAAGTGTGTTTAAATGACTCCTTAGAGTCACTAGAATATTCCTAGTGGGAAGGCGCCTCAATTTCCCACATGCAGTGACTCACTCCAACTTGTGTGTGTGTGTGTGTGTGTGTGTGACAGAGTTTCACTTTGTCACATTTGGTGGAGTTCTGTGATGTCATCGCTCACAGCAACCTCAAATTCCTGGGCTTAAATGATTCTCTTGCCTCAGCCATCCAAGTAGCTGGGACTACAGGTGCCAACCACAAAGCCCAGCTAGTTTTTAAGAGATGACATCTTGCTCTGGCTCAGGCTGGTCTCAAACCTGTGAGCTCAGGCAAGCCACCCACCTCGGCCTCCCAAGTGCCTGGATTACAGGCGTGAGCCATCACAACCCAGCCCAACTTTTTTTTTTTTTTTTATAACAGAGTCTCAGTTGCCCTGGGGAAGAGCATCATATCGCATCATATCATGGCTCACAGAACCTCAAACTCTTGGCCTCAAGTGATCCTCTTGTCTCGGCCTCCTGAGTAGGTGAGACTATAAGGACCCACGACAAGGCCTAGCTAGAGTTTATATTTTTAGTAGAGATGGGGTCTCACTTTGCTCTGGCTGGTCTTGAACTCCTGAGCTCAGGCGATCCACCCACCTTGGCTTTCTAGAGTGCTAGGATTATAGGCATGAGCCACTGCGGGCCTTAATCCACCTTTTATTATTATTTCTCCTTCCTTCTCCACTTCTTCCACTTTCTCATTTGTGCTTCCTGGCATCATTTTCTAAGTAAACTACCTACATCCCAAGCTTTTGTCTCAGAGTCAACTTTCAGGGGAACAAAAACCAGGGATGCTCTATCTAAAAGGTCTTTGCTAAATTCATGGCAGGAGCACTTGCTCTCGTTCAACTTTCAAGTTTTATGCCTCAGGTTTTATTCACAGGTCTTTGGACTGACAAACACAAATTAGGTGTATTCAAAGGGTGGTAATAAATAAATAATACAGATTATTGCACCTTAACAGTAGCAGAAATACAGACTGTTGAATCATGTGTGGATACCCATGATTCATCAATTGTATACTTAAGTAGTCATTCCTCAGAAAGAGGCCCAAGGTCACCATTGTCAGATCTGCAAAGGATACCAGCTTAAAAAAAAAACTACTATTATGCATATTTTTCAGAGCACCTCTATAAAAAGCATCTGTCGATTCTGAAATGTAGATAAGTTTCCTTTGCACAAAGCAAGATTAACTTTCAGCAAATATTTACATTTGAGGAGTGGAGTTTCAGCAGTGATGGCATCAGCATTTGTCAAACTTCCATGCAAATCTCAAACAAAAAAGAACTATCTGAGATCAATTAATCTGTCCTCAACTTGAGGCCAATTAATGAAAATAGAACATTTTGGTTAAAACCAATAATTAAATGAATCAAACTTCATCTTAAATAATATAACTAATGCATTTGTTCCATTCTGTTCATTGTTGGTGGCTTCATTTTTTTCCTTTCTAAAAAAAGTCTTTAAAAACATAAGGAAGAAATCCTCCCCAGAGGAGGAAGCAAGACAGCGACCAAGTAACAGCTTCTTTGCAACCAGGCACAGTGAGATTGGGGAAAGAAGACTCCAGACATCTCTGACTTGGGAGCTCTGCTCAGAAACATCCCTTTGGGGATGCCAGGAGACAGTGAGAGACTTCTGGATCCCGGAGGAGGACAAAAGCAGTGGAGAACTGGACTCATCGAAATCTTAGGCCAGAGGCACGGTAACTTAAAGAGCAAGAGGAAGTGAAAGTAAAATTAGGGCAAGGAAACAGATAAAAGAAAACACTCATGAGGAAGAATCAGCAGAAAAATCCTGGCAACATGAAAAACCAGTCCAGAGCAACCCCCCAACGCCCCCGCCAAAGGGACCATGAGGTAGCTACTGCAGAGGATTTCACCTGTAAAGAAATGTTAGAAATGACAGAAGGGGAATTTAAAATACAGATGATGAAAACAATGAAGGAAATTGCTGAGAAAGTGGAAAATAACTAAAAGGAAATCCAAAAACAGACTCAAATAAGATATGAACAATATAAAGAATATAGAAAGGATATAGCAGAACTGAAGGAGTTGAACCAGTCAATTACAGAACTTAGAGATGCATAAGAAAGAGTATCAACAACAGATTAGACCATGCAGAAGAAAGAAACTCAGAGGTAGAAGACAAAGCTCTTGAGATAATTCAGACAGTTAAAGAGGAGGAAAAGAAGAGAGAGAAAGCAGAACATTCACTGATGGAATTATGGGACTTTATAAAGCATTCAAACATATGAGTTATAGGTATCCCAGAAAGTAAAGAAGACTGCCCCAGAGGAGTGGAAGCCATACTAGAGAATATTATAAATGAAAATTTCCCAAATATCACCAAAGATTCTGACACACTCCTTTCAGAGGGATATCGGACCCCAGGTTGCCTCAACTCTAATAGAACTTCTCCAAGACACACTGTGATGAACCTGTCCAAAGTCAAGACAAAAGAAAAGATCCTGCAAGCTGCCAGGAGTAAGCACCAATTGACCTACGGGGTCAAATTCAGCAGGGTGACTGCAGACTTCTCTAATGAAACTTTTCAAGCCAGAAGACAATGGTCATCTACATTTAATCTATTTAAACAGAACAATTTTCAGCCCAGAATTCTATATCCTGTTAAGCTAAGCTTTAAAATTGAGGGAGAAATCAAATCATTTGCTGATATGCAAACATTAAGGAAATTTGCCACAAGACCAGCTCTCCAGGAAATACTTCAACCTGTTCTACACACTGACCATCACAATGGACCACCAGCAAAGTAAGCACCCAGAAATTAAAGGACAGAACCTAGCTTCCACAAAGATGTAAAAGATAAAACTAAGCAATGGACTTTCACAAAATAAGATGAAGAGAATGCTACCACACTTATCAATTATCTCAATAAATGTTAATGGCTTGAATTCCCCACTGAAGAGGCACAGATTGGCTGATTGGATTAAAAAACACAAGCCATAAAAAAAAAAAAAATTAAAAAACAAACAAAAAAACCCACAAGCCATCCATTTACTGTCTGTAAGAAACACACCTAGCCTCAAAAGGCAAATTAAAACTCAGAGTTAAGGGTTGGAAGGCAATTTTTCAGGCAAATGGAATCCAGAAGAAAAGAGGGGTTGCAATCTTATTTTCAGATATATTTGGACTTAAAGCAACTAAAGTCAAAAAAGACAAAGATGGTCACTTCATCTTGTTCAAGGGAAAAATACAACAAGAAGACATTTCAATTCTAAATTTTTATGCACCCAACTAAAATGCTCCCAGATTCTTGAAACAGACCTTACTCGGTTTGAGCAATATATATCCAATATCTCCATAATAACAGGGGACTTTAACACTCCTCTTACAGAGCTGGACAGATCCTCTAAACAGAAACTATACAAAGATATAAAGGAGTTAAATTAGACCTTAGGACAACTGTGCTTGATAGACGTATATAGAACTCTCCATCCCAAAGCTAAAGAATATACATTTTTCTCATCCGCCCATGGAACATTCTTCAAAACTGATTATATCCTAGGACACAAAACAAACCTCAACAGAATCAAAAGAATTGAAATTTTACCTTGTACCTTCTCAGACCAGAAGGCATTAAAGGTAGAACTCAACTCCAACAAAAATGATCAACCCCACACAAAGACATGGAAATTAAACAACCTTATGCTGAATGAGAGTTGGGTGCAGGAAGAAATAAAAGAGAAAATCATTAGCTTCCTTGAGCATAACAACAATGAAAACACAAGCTACCGAAACCTGTGGGATACAGCAAAAGCAGTCCTGAAAGGAAAATTTATTGCTTTAGAGGCCTACATCCGAAAACAGAAAGAGAATGCATCATCAAACTCACAAGACTTCTTATGGAATTGGAAAAAGAAGAACAATCTAAGCCTAAACCCAGCAGAAGAAAAGAAATATACAAAATTAAATCAGAGATTAATGAAATTGAAAACAAAAGAATCATTCAGAAAATTAATGAAACAACAAGTTGGTTTTTTGAAAAAGTAAATACCTTTGGCCAAACCAACTAGAAATAGAAAAGTAAAATCTCTAGTAACCTCAATCAGAAATGATAAAGGGGAAATAATAACTGATGCCACTGAGATATAAGAGATTATCTCTGAATACTACAAGAAACTCTATGCCCAGAAATTTGACAGTGTGAAGGAAATGGATTAATATTTGGAATCACACCTCTCCCTAGACTTAGCCAGGAAGATATAGATCCCCTGAACAGACCAATTTCAAGCACTGAGATCAAAGAAACAATAAAAAATCTCCCAACAAAAAAATGCCCTGGTCCAGATGGCTTCACACCTGAATTCTATCAAACCTTCAAAGAAGAGCTTATTCCCATACTGCAGAAATTTTTCCAAAAAATTGAGAAGGAAGGAATCTTCCCCAACACGTTCTACGCAGCAAACATCACCCTGATACCAACACCAGGAAAAGACCCATCTAAAAAGGAGAATTTCAGACCAATTTCACTAATAAATATAGATGCAAAAATTCTCAACAAAATCCTATCCAATAGATTATAGTTTATCATCAAAAAAATCATACATCATGATCAAGTAGGTTTCATCTCAGGGATGCAAGGCTGGTTTTACATACGCAAGTCCATAAACATTATTCACCATATCAACAGAAGCAAAAACAAAAAGACAATATGATCCTCTCAATAGATGCAGAAAAAGCTTTCCATAAATTCTAATTAGAATCCTGTTCTAATTAGAACACTGAACAGTATAGGTATAGAGGCTACAATTCTCAAACTGATTGAAGGTATCGATGACAAACCCACAGCTAATATTTCACTAAATGGAGTAAAATTGAAAGCTTTTCTGCTTAGAACTGGAACCAGACAAGGTTGTACTCTATCACCATTACTATTCAACATAGTGCTGGAAGTTCTAACCAACACAATCAGGCAAGAGAAGGAAATAAAGGGCATCCAAATGCAAGCAGAGGAGGTCAAATTCTCCCTCTTTGCTGATGATATAATCTTATACCTAGAGGACTCCAAGATTCAACCACAAGACTCCTGGAAGTCATCAAAAAATACAGCAGTGTCTCAGGATATAAAATCAATGTCCACAAGTCAGTAGCCTTCAGATATGCCAATAACAGCCAAGATGAGAGGCTAATTAAGGACACAATTCCCTTCACCTAGCTTCAAAGAAAATGAAATACCTAGGAATATACTTAACAAAAGAGGTGAAGGACCTCTATAAAGAAAATTATGAAACCCTAAGAAAAAGAAATAGCAGAGGATATTAACAAATGGAAGAACAGACTATGCTCATGGCTGGGAATAATCATCATTGTTAAAATGTCTATACTTCCCAAAGCAATCTACTGATTCAATACCATCCCTATTAAAATACTAACATTGTACTTTCTTTTTTTCTTTTTTTTTGCAGTTTTTGGCTGGGGCTGGGTTTGAACCCACCACCTTTAGCATATGAGGCCGGCACCAACATTGTACTTTCAAAACTTGGGAAAAATAATTCTTCATTTTGTATGGAACCAGAAAAAATCCATATAGCTAAGGCAGTTGTTAGTAATAAAAAGAAAGCTGGGGGCATCAGCCTCCCAGACTTTAGGCTATGCTACAAGGCCATAGTGGTCAAAACAGCATGGTACTGGCACAAAAATAGAGATATTGACATTTGGAATTGAATAGATAACCAAGAAATGAAACTAACTTCTTACAGCCACCTAATCTTCAATAAACCAAACAAGAACATACACTGGGGGAATGAATCCCTATTCAATAAATGGTGCTGGGAGAACTGGATATCCACAACTGGACCTGCACCTTTCTCCACTCACAAATACTGATTCAAGATGGATAAAGGACTTAAATTTAAGGCATGAAATGATAAAAATCCTCGAAGAAAGCATAGGAAAAACACTGGAAGATATTGGCCTGGGGAAAGACTTTATGAAGAAGACTGTCGTGGCAATTGCAACAACAACAAAAATAAACAAATGGGACTTAAGTAAACTGAAAAGCTTCTGTACAGCTAAGGAAACAACAACCAAAGCAAATAGACAACCTACACAAGGGGGATATTTACATATTTTCAATCAGACAAAAGCTTGATAACTAGGATCTATAAAGAACTCAAATAATCCACATGAAAAAAGCCAACAATCCCATAATCAATTGGCAAAAGACATGAATAGAACCTTCTCTAAAGAAGATAGACAAATGGCTAGCAAACACAGAAAAAATGCTCATTGTCCCTAATTGTTGGAGAAATGCAAATAAAAACCACCCGAGATATTATCTATCCCCAGTGAGAATGGCCCACATCACAAAATTTCAAAACTGCAGATGCTTGCGTGGATGTGGAGAGAAAGGAACACTTTTATATTGCTGGTGGGACTGCAAACTAATACAACCTGTTTGGAAGGAAGTATGGAGAACCCTCAAAGAACTCAAGCTAGACCTCCCATTTGATCCTGCAATCCCATTACTGGGCATTTAACCAGAAGGAAAAAAAAATCCTTTTACCATAAGGTCACTTGCACTAGACTGTTTATTACAGCTCAATTTATAATTGCCAAAATGTGGAAACCCAGGATGCCCAGCAACCCAGGAACGGATTAACAAGCTGTGGTATATGCATACCATGGAATACTATTCAGCCATTAAGAAAGATAGAGACTTTACATCCTTTGTATTAACTTGGATGGAAGTGGAACACATTATTTTTAGTAAGCATCACAAGAATGGAGAAGCATGATTCCTATGTACTCAATTTTGATATGAGGACAATTAATAACCTAGTACATGGAGTGGGGGATGGGGGAAAGGGAGAGCAGAGAGAGGGAAGCAGGGAAGGGATGGGGTCTGGGTGTGTGACACACTTTTTAGGGGCAAGACACAAATATAAGAGGTACTTTACCTAACAAATGCAACCAGTGTAACCTGGTATCTTGTACCCTCAATGAATCCCCAACAATAAAATAAAAACACAAGGAAATTTTTGGAGGTGATGGATATGTTTAGTGCCTTGGTTGCAGTGAAGGTATCATGTGTATGCATATGTCCATATCATAAAGATTTATACATTAAATGTGTGCAATTTTTGTACATCAACTATTTTAGCTTTATTAAGGTGTAATTGGCATTTAATAAGCTGCACATACTTAAAATATATACGTTTTTATTTTATTTTTTTTATTTATTTTTTTTGAGACAGAGTCTGAGTGCTGTGACATCACAGCTCACAGCACCCTCAGACTCTTGGACTTAAGTGATTCTCTTGCCTCAGCCTCCTAAGTAGCTGGGACTACAGGCACCCGCCACAACACTTGGCCATTTTTCTTGTCGCAGTTGTCATTGCTGTTTAGCAGGCCAAGGCCAGGTTCGAATACGCCAGCCTCGGTGTATGTGGCCAGTACCCTACCCACTGAACTATGGGCGCCGCCTTAAAATATATACCTTAATAAATTTTCTTTTTCTTTGAGACAGAGTCTCACTATGTAGCCCTCGGTAGAGTGTCATGGCATCACAGTTCACAGCAACCCCCAACTCTTGGGCTTAAGAGATTCTCTTGCCTCAACCTCCCAAGTAGCTGGGACTACAGGTACCCACCACAATACCCGTTTTGGGTTTTTTTTTTTTTTTTTTGTAGTTGTCATTGTTGTTTTAGGTGCCCAGGCTGGGTTCGAACTCACCAGCCTGGGTGTATGTGGTTGGTGCCCTACCCACTGAGCTACAAACGCCACCCTATATCTTAATAAATTTTGATATGTGTATACATTCATGAAACTATCATACTAATTTACTGTCAAAAGAACTTTAACCTAGTTTAAGTCTACATCACTTTAAAATGACAACTTCTGGAATATTCCTCTAATTATTTTTATATACTGATTCATCAAGGCCTAAAAGCTCTTCAGATTGCTCTCTATTTGAAATGGCTACATGAGCATGCCGAAAATATATATGCTCTAAACAACTGGTTGTCACAATTCCCCAGAAATTATGAGGTGAATCCAGCAAATAATAATAAAAGCTACCACTTACTGAGCAGCTGACATTGCCAACCTCCATCGTGTAGTTCTTCAGATACATCGTTTGTAACCCTTACAACAAACACCTGTACTAGGTATTATTCTTTTTACAAGTGAAGAAACTGAGACTTTGAGACATTAAGTAACTTAGAGGCATTTACATAGCTAGAAAATGACAGAGCTAGGAACTAAATTTGTTCCATGGTAATATTTCCCAAATTATTATTTTATTTATTTATTTATTTATTTTTAGAGAAAGGATCTCAAATATCACCTAGGTTGGCCTCAAACTCCTGAGCTTAAGCTATCCTCCCACTCCAGCCTCCCGAGTAGCAGGGGCTATAGGTGTGTAGCACCAGGCTCAGCTATTCATTTTTAATCACCCAACAAACACGCACCAGGCCCTATGTTTGATGTTGGACATGTAGCAGTGAAAATGATTGCCACATTTCGCAGTATCATTAAGTTTACAGCCAGTGGTAAAGAGAGTCATTAAAATATAATTACACAAATAATCAGTTACAATTGTATGAATGTTATGACAATACAAGGTTCTATGAGAAGATGCATAAGAAACCTGACTTATTTTCAAAACAGACAGTTAGAGGAGATTTTATGAGGAAGAGATGTTTAAGTTTCAACCCTTACAAATGAGTGGCTCTATAGGTTTTTAAATAG
Source organism: Perodicticus potto (assembly GCA_963574655.1). Taxonomy (NCBI): domain Eukaryota; kingdom Metazoa; phylum Chordata; class Mammalia; order Primates; family Lorisidae; genus Perodicticus; species Perodicticus potto. The sequence goes on along the minus strand of CAUYRH010067061.1, from coordinate 11,829 downwards.
GATACAATGACATGATCAGATCTGTAAGACTGATTGTAGAAAAGCCATTTGGACACTGGGGATTAATGAAGAGGAGTCAATTGCTAACTATAAGCTCCATCCTCAAGCAAATTTGGAATCAGAATCCACAGGCCTGTGTAGCCCAAGAAAATGTCAGACAAATCTATCACTCAAAGTAGTTCTGGGTTGCTGTTTGGCATTTAGTTAGTAAAAGAAAATTTCCAGCAGAACCTTTAAGCCAAAGTTTCAAAGAGTTTTCACATATAAAGTTTCAATGAGTATGAATTTGCAACTTAAGGAAACAAGCTACCATGAGCAAGAGTTAGCAGAAACAATAAAACACAAAATAAGGATGACAAAGACTGCAGATATTAGAATTATCAGATTCAGAATATAAAATAAATTTCTTTGACATGTTAAAAGGGGCTCTCACATAGTAACCTCCTATGCCCAAAATCATGTTTCTCTAAGAAATTTTCTATCTTCCAAAAATTTTTCTGAAATTTCCAATTTGCTGATATCTCCCTTCTAATTCTCTGTTTTTATGGATTTATACCACCTCCCCACACCGACCACACACCTACCCTCCCACTGCCCCCCACAGACATACACACATATTTAGTAAGGTTTCACAAAGGATAGGAGATAAACTTGGCCATGTTTAAGTGGAAGTCTCTCAATTTCATAGTGTCAAATTTGTATAAATATATAGAACTATGAAGTATATAAAATTATAATAATGATAATCATGTATTAGGCATAATGGTAATCAACCCTGAATGCCCTCTTCTATTATTTCACCCAAGGCCCCTAGGGGCCCTCTTATAAATAGGCCCCTAACATCCCAGACTTCAGGTAGCGATAATGTGTCATGGCCCTTGTCACACATGCTATATAACAAGAGATGATCTTCATGAGAAATAAAAATAATTAGTTTAGTAATTCAAAGAAAACTTATTTCTAGCAATAAATAGAGATATAAAACATTTTATTTTTCATTATAAACTTGGATACACATAGTGTATTTTATGTCTCCAAAGTGATAAAGTAACTTTAGATCCCTTTGGAAGTGTGTGGTCTGTGCACGTGCATATATATATATATATATATATATATATATATATACACACACACACACATACATAGAGAGAGGGGGGATGACAGACAAACAGACAGACAGACATAGACACATAGATACAAAGACATACATGGAGAGAGAGAGAGAGAGGGATGACAGACAGACAGACAGACAGACATAGACACATAGACACAAAGACATACATAGAGAGAGAGGGATGACAGACAGACAGACATAGACACATAGATACAAAGACATACATTCTTTCTTGCATTTTCATTTTTAACTTTCAGAAGTGATTATTTCTCTACCCCATTCCATGGCTTCAATGTAACAAAAATTCTTTAAATATTTTTGGTCTCTACTCTTTGCTCCTTTCTACATCCCCCACAAATGGCTAGGAAAATACAAACTTTCTCCTCAAATAATCAACATGCACCCTTTTCCTAACCTTCCATTTACAGAACGGAAAGGCTCAAATTCAGTCATCATCAAGGCTCATATTTACTTGCAATGCTCCTGTTACAGACAGACTTATATATTCTCAAATTATATGTTGAAGCATAACCCCCTATGTGGTTGTATGGAAATAGGGTCTTTAGGGAGGTACCTAAAGTTATAAGGGTGGGGCTTGAACTCAATAGAAGCCTGACATGTAGAAGGTGCTTAAGAGATACTGAGTATATGTTTGGATAAATGAATAAATAGTTATATTTTTCAGAAAGTAACCCAGCTTCCACTGGCCCCCCTGCACAGAAAGAAGGCAATGTGAGGCTACAGTAAAAGGCAGCCGTCTACAGGCCAGGAAAAAACCCTTACCAAACAACAACCCTGACGATACCTTGATCTGGGACTTCTAGCCTCCAGAGCTGTCAAAAATGAGTTTCTGTTGTTTTCCTATCCTGTGGGATTTTGTCATCGTAGCCTATAAAACCAATACACCACTCCCTGTTTTTCTTAATACATTCTTTTTAAGTCAAAATCATAAAGCAGAGAAGAAATCACATGATGGGAACTACTCCAGATCATTGCTGACAACAAAATTAAACCCTGGTGACCACAGCGCCAGGGCATCTGGCTACTGCTACGACTCCAAACCCACCTAATTTCTACCCCAGAGGAACACGAACAACTAGTTCTCCCTCAGAATGGAACCTCTGACAACTTATAAAGCCGCTGAGGGGGGTGGATAATAACGGAGCATTTTTTTCTTTACTTTTTACTATCCCAAAACAATATTCCCCCTCTGTGACCAGTCTTTTCTAAACCAAGGTTTACCCATCTCAGCACTATTGAAATTTAGGCCAATTGTTGTAGGGGGCTGTCCTACATGTTGTAGGAAGTTTGGCAATAACCCTGTTCTCCACCTACTAAATGCCAATAGCATCCCTTCCCCAGTAGTAACAATTTAAAATGTTTCCAGAATAAAACATTTGCAAACTATTCACCCAACTGGGACTAATATATTCAGACTACGCAAGAAACTCAAGTAAAAAAAAAAATCACCCAAAACCCCCAAATAATCCCATTAAAAATCAGGCAAAAAATATGCATAGAACTTTTTCAGAAGAAGACATACAAATGGCCAACACAGGCGCCTGTGGCTCATCGAGTAGGGCGCCAGCCCAATATACCAAAGGTGGAGGGTTCAAACCCGACCTTGGCCGAACTGCAAAAACAGAAAAATAGCCAAGCAGTGTGGCGGGCGCCTGTAGTCCCAGCCACTCGGGAGGCTGAGGCAAGAGAATTGCCTAAGACCAGGAGTTGAAGGTTGCTGTGAGCAGTATGATGCCATGGCACTCTACCCAGTGTGATAAAGTGAGACTCTGTCTCTCCAAAAAAAAAAAAAAAAAAATTCTCAACATTACTACACATCAGAGAAATGCAAATTAAGACCACAATAAATCATCTTACTCAAGTCAGAATGGCTATTATAAAAAAGAAAGACATTAACAATGCTGGCAAGGATGTGGAGAAAGGGAAATTCTTATACACTTGGTGGTGAAAATGTAACTTAGTACAATCTCTGTGGAAAACAATATGCAGATTTCTCAAAGAACTAAAAATAGAATTACCATTCAATCCAGCAACCCTACTCCCGGGTATCTGCCCAAAGGAAAAGAAATCAATTTATCAAACGGATACTTGCACTTTTATGTTTATTGCAGCACTATTCACAATAGCAAAGGTATGGAAGCAACCTAAGTGTCCATCAGCAGATGACTGGGTAAAGAAAATGCAGCATATACACACAAGGGAATACTATTCAGCGAAGAGAAAATCTAGCAAGGCCTTCGATTGGGTATTGTTAAGAAATATCAGTGATTTATGTGAATTCAAATGTCAATAATAACTTAAGATGTTTTATTATGCATGTGTAATTTATTTGTTAAACACACAGCATGACATACCTGAGTTACTTTCTGGAAAAGATAACTATTTATTCATTTATCCAAACACATTCTCAATATCTCTTAAGCACCTTTGACATGTCAGGCTCTATGCAGGGTACTGGTGATATGTGGTGAAGCAGACAGACATTTTCTACACCCTTACAGAGACAAGGGATTAGCTGAAAAGGTCAGGAGAGCTACAGAGGACATGTGAAGTGCATTCTGGGAGCTGTAGTGACATCACCTTTGAGCATTCATCAGGCAAATCAAGGTCTTCTTCCCACAAGTACCCATAACTCTCGGTCTTAAGCCAGGACTTCTCCAGCCAGCAGGAGGTAGGCTGTAAGTGCTAGGGACCCAATGCCCTCCAGAGAAGTCCTCAGTCAATGACAAAGGAGGGTAACTGTCCAACTTCCTCACCCTCTAAGTGGGACAACTCTGAGAGTATTCTATTTTGTCTCTCAGAATTACTGGTAAAACTAACCCCATTACCCATCTCCCAGTAACTTGTTCATTAATGCACCTTGAATTGGATTCTTTCTCTTCCTTCCTCATTTACCCATTTTCCAACCAAGCTATCTGAGACTACTTCCCAAATAAATGACATGCACTCAAACTCCAATTTCAGGGTATGTTTCTGAGGAAACTCAGCCACTGACTGGCACATATAACAGGAGACCTTGACCTAGACCAGGGTGTACCTTATCAGCCCCTTTCCTTAAGGGCTCTGTCAGAAGCCAACTAGAGAATGAGTCTCTGACAGAATAGGAAGAAGGGACAAAGGACTAGATTCAGGGCTAGTGGGAAGCAGTTTATTCAGTCAAGTCAGGGGAAGATTGGGACTTGGGAAGAGGGAGTGAGGACAGAGTCTGACATTGTGCCTAGCTCAGAGTAGCTGCTCAACAAGTATTTTTGGATGAAAATTAATGAATGGGTCAATCTGTACAATCTCTGGGTAGACTGACAAAATCTGAAGGATCTGGAAGTGAGGAAAAGTGCTTAGAATGATTCCTAGTCTTTAGGCTTACACAGCTACAGTGGATGTGGTACCACTTACTAACCATGGAACACAGTCTCCAGGAGAGGGGCAAACTGAGGGGTGAGGGGAGATAAAGAGTTTGGGGCATGATTTAGCTGTGAGCCATTTAACTGATGCTGAGTAGGTAGCTGGGCATTGCAGGTCTGGAGCTGGATTGGAGAGGCATATTGGGGTCCCATCAAATACAGATGCTACCTAGGTGTAACAAAGCCCTCTCCACCCACATGGGAAATGTGACCCAGAAGAGCTCCACATTCTTCTAGCTCTGGCATTCTCACATAATTTTTTTTTTAACATATGCACACAGTTTTACATATAATGCACATCACACCATGTAGGGCATTTACTCTTATTTTATACATTCAGACATGTTTGAAACACTTCTTAAGGTTACAAAACAACATAGAAAAATAAACAAGAATATATTCAACACTTACAAAAAGTGATATGATAAAGAATATAAAGTACTATTTTCCTTTCAACACTTCAAAAGATATGTATATATACTTTTTTTTACAAGTAACATCACAAATGATCACATCTTCACATGCTTGTAATTATTATTTGTTTTAGAAAACATTCAGCCATCCTAGAAACTAGCAATATTTATTTTTGCCTCATTTGTATTACCTTCAGTTTTAGATGAGGTAAACTTCTTGTCTTTCACTTAAGGGTGCTAAGCAAGGTCCATTCTAGTGTAGCTGAAGAGAATGTGGATTTGGTCACATAATATTTTAAAAGAGGTGCAAGGGAGAACTCATAAGCCAGGAATCGTACCATGTGTTTTTTTAATCTTCAGTATAACCCCAAGAGGTAGGCAATATCGTCTCCATTTTACAGATGAGGAAACTGAGGTGTAGAAAAGCAAAGTCACTTGTCTGAGATCATATAACTAGTAAACAGCTTCAGAAGAACCCCTGACTGACTCCAAATTTCATATTCCTTTTTTTTTTTTTTTTTTTTTGAGACAGAGACTCACCCTGTAGCCCAGGCTATATAGTGCAGTGTTATCATCATAGCTCACTGCAATCTCAAATTCCTGGGCTCAAGTGATCCTCTTGCCTCAGCCTCCCACTTAGCTGAGATTACAGGTGAATGCCACACACCTGGGTAATTGTTCTATTTTTAGTAAAAGGAGATGGGATCTAGCTCTTGCTCAGCTTCAAATGTTATATTCTTAAAGAAAATAAGCACCCAGCTGGGCATGGTGACTCATGCCTGTAATCACAGCACTTTCAGAAGCTGAAGTGGGTTGGATCACTTGAGGTCAGAATTTGAGACCAGTCTGAGCATTACAGCAAGACCCCATCTCTTAAAAAAAAAAAAAAAGAAAAGAAAAGAAGCATCAACAATATGTGGTTCTCTATGCTGTATCTCTTAGTCTCATCAGATTCCACAGTGGTCAGTTCCCAGAGTCAGGTGCATTCATTAGAAGGAAGATCTTTCAATTTCAGGGTCCAAAAACTATTCTCTCTGCAATTCCCCTTTCAGCTGCTCTTGCCTTCACATGGACAGCTCTCTTTCCAAGTGGTCTCCCTGCTATGGTACATAGCCCTAGCTGAAGTCTTTTCTAAATTTCTGCATCTCCATAGATTTGCCTTTTCGGGACGTTTCATTTAAATGCAATAGCAATGTGGTCTTTTGGCAATGATTTTCTTAGCTAGTGTGCTGTATAAGAGGCAAAATATCAAGTAGTTGTTCTAACCTCAAAACCATATGAAGTATATGGGGAGTAATCCACACCCTCATTATTCCTTTTATTTTAAAATGTGGCACACTACCTTGGATTTGCTAACATTGGTAGATATTCTTGAGGATATAGTTTTATTTTCCCTTCTGAGAACAAATACATTTCTTAAAAGATGGATGTTGAATTTTTACTGCCTCATTCTCCAGATGTGAGGTCGTGTTATTCCATATGTTCTAAAGCTCATAATATGTTTGCTGGTGGTGTGGTGATGGTAGTTTCACAGAATACTACCCACGTGGGGGTGGGTATCTCACCTGAGTCATAGAAGCCTCCAGAGATTAGGCAAGCTGAAAACTTGAGCCAGAGAGATGAGGTCATTCTTTCTGCCAGTTACAGAAATTATGCAAAGGGTGAGCCTGAGACATGTTCCTCAGACCAGAAACTGGATCGGAGTGAGAGGTCCTTAGGCAAAACCAGATTGAAACTGTGCTCAGAGGAGTTCATCCTGGAATCTGATCCTGTCCTGATCCCTTCCACCCTCTTCCACACCAGCCAGAGTGAAATTTTGTCATCATAAAAAAGCCCATAATTCTCAGCATGGCTCAGAGGACACATCATGATCTGTCCCTATTTGTTTCTCTAGCTTCCTGTCTCACTCATCTCTTATCTCTGGGACTCTATTATCTAATCATAGTAAAAAAAAATTTTTTTTAGAGACAGAGTCTCAATTTGTCGTCCTTGGTAGAGTGCTGTGATGTCATAGCTCATGTCAACCTCCAGCTCTTGGGCTTAGGAGATTCTCTTGTCTCAGCCTCCCGAGTAGCTGGGACTACAGGTGTCACCACAATGACTAGCTGTTTTTTTGTTGCAGTTTGGCCGCAGGTGCGAACCCACCACAGCTCTATTAGAGACTCATCATTTTCATTTTTACCTCTCGTCCTTTGCATATGCTGTGCTCTTTGTCCCAGCCCTCCAGCCAACAGTCCAAACTGATTAATTCCTGCTCATTGTCAAGACTCAATTTAGACCTAACTTCCTCTAGGAATTTCCCCTGACCTTTGAGACTGGGTTAAGTTTTCCCTGCTTTTACCCTTGAGCTGGGAATTACCCAACTGTGTCATAATTACAAATTAATATAACTGCCTCTCCCTCACCTGGATTGAAAGCTCCTTCAGGCAGGGATAGAATCTGTCCAACATCTGACCTCATAACACACCCCAAACTACAAATGCCCAGTCAAATTGCTCCCAAATTCCTGGCCCAAAGAAACTGAAATAATAAATTATTATTTTTGTCTTGAATCACTATTGTTAGGCATTAATGAACAACTAATACATTGACAAAATCAATTGGTTTAAAACAACTTCTTCACTATAGCTCACAGATCCTTTAGTGACTTGTGATCTCTTACTGCTATGCCATCAACTGAGATCAACTCAGCAATACTTAGCTGATGGATGAGCTGACTGGGAGGGCCCAAGACCTCACTTGCATATCTGTCATTTTGTGGGTAGGGTCCCAGCTAGAATGGTTGACCACAGCACCTATACTTGACCTCCCCAACATGGGTGTCACATAGTAGATGGACTTTTTACAGGACAGTTGGTTTCCTCCAGAGAAATTATCTCAAAAGAACCAAGAGGAATCTATATGACTTTTCATGACCTAGTCTCACAAGTAACATACAGTCATTTCCATAGTCTGTTGGCTGATACAGTCGTAAGACCGCACAGATTCAAGAAGAGAGAACAGAAATCCCATCTCTTGATGGGAGGTCAAGGACTTTGGAGCTACATTTTAGAAAATTAACTCTACTGGCTGGTTCAAAGCTGGTGAGTTATCTCAATTGTTTGCATTCAGTTAGAGATCCATCTCTTTGTTCTACTCTTTCCCTCTTCTCACGATTGCACTTGACTAGTCTTTAAAAAACTTACATGCAAAAAAAGTAGTCATTTAAAATATATAGTTCCACGAGTTTTAGTAAAGCACACATCCATTTAACCCCCACCACAACTGAAATATAGAGCATTTCCTTTATCCCAAGTTTGATCCTGCCCCTTGCAGCCAATCCCCTTAGCCCAGCTCCTCAGCAGTAGGCAAACCCTGATAGGCTTTCAGGCTTTTCTAGAGTTTCATAGGATATGATATTTAGTTGTTTATACTTGGCTTCTTCTCTTGGCTAAATTATTTTGAGACACATCCATGTCTTTGCATGTATTGACAGTTCAATACTGTATTGCTATGTTGTGTTTACTGTATGAATATATCACTTTTTGCTTATGTAGCTACCTGTTGATGAAAATCTGAATTGTTTCCAGATGTAGTTTATTACAAATAAAGCTGCTATGAACATTCATTGTCATTTATCTTGAATAAGCATGTAAAAAGGTAGTTGCTGGTTCAAATGAGGTATGTTTAAGTTTATAAGAGATTACCAAATTGTTTTCCAAAATGGTTGAACCATTTTGCTTTTCTGCCAGCAATATATGAAAATTCTAGTTACTCCATTTCCTTATCAGTGCATGGTACTCTCAGTCTTTCTAAGTTTTGCCATTCTAATGGGTATACAGTGGTATATTATTGTGGTTTTAATTTTCATTTCCCTGGTGACTAATGATGTTGAGCATCTTTTCATTGCTAATTAGCTATGACTGTATCTTCTTTTGTGGAGTACCTGTTCAAATCTTTTGGCATTTGTAACTAGTTCTGTTTTCTTACTATTGCGCTTTAGGTGTTGTTTACAAATTCTGAATACCAGTCTTTTGGCAAGCATATGTATTGCAAATACTTGCTTGCAAACTGTAGCTTGCCTTTTCATCTTCTTAAAACAAAAGACCAGAAATTTTTAATTTGGATGAAGTCCAGATAATTTTTTTTTTTTTTTTGAGACAGAGTCTCCCTATGTCGCCCTCAGAGTGCGGTGGCTTCACAGCTCACAGCAACCTCAAACTTTTGGGCTTAAGCAATTCTCTTGCCACAGGCTCCCAAGTAGCTGGGATTACAGGCGCCCACCACAACGCCCACGTATTTTTTGGTTGCAGCTGTCATTGTTGTTTAGCTGGCCTGGGCCAAGCTTGAACCAGGTGTATGTGGCTAGATCAAATGAGCTACGGGCGCCAAGCCGATTTTTGTTTTTTGAATCATACTTTTTGCATCCTATATAAGAACTCTTTACAAAGTCATAAAGATTTCCTGTTTTACTGTAGAACTTTCATTGTTTTTGCTTTTATATTCAGGTCTATGATTCATTCTGAGTTAAATTTTTGTATGGTTTTTGATCAGTCAAGATTCGTTTGTTTACAAATAGATATCCAATAGTTACAGTAGTATTTGTTAAAAAGATTATCCTTTCTTCGTTGAGTTACTTTGGCACTTTTACCTAAAGCAATTGACATATATGCCTATGTCTGGATTTATTGTTATACTCTCTTCATCTTTATGTTTATCCTTTTGTGGTCATATTTTAAGATTGCTACAAGCATGTAGTAATTCATCATTGCTGAATATTCTCATTGACATCATATGCTAAAGCCTTACGCACAATTCACATTGCCTGGCCCATGTTCCTAAGACAAGAAACCGTAGCTCCAGCTCACTGTCCTGGCTCCTTTTCCCTCCGAGAAAACAAAGAGATCATAAAAGTTATTTCAAATATTAGGCAGAGGGGGTAAGGGTGGAAAAGAGAGATGTGATATCATTTTGCCAGAGTTCTAGTTATTCAAGTAAAACTTGGTTTGTGGAGATAAAGAAAAGAAAGTGGATTGCATTTAAGAAAAGAAATTTTATAAGAAAATAATTTTAAAGTATTATTTAAAAAGAAAGTGGATTGAATGATATGCCTCCAGATTAAAGAGAAAAACCAAGACCCTTATAAATAAAGCAGGAAATCCTACATTTCATAATATTGCAATATGACAATAGATGTTTCCATGTATTCCATATCTTCTTTTTTTTTTTTTTTTTTTTTGAGATAGAATCTCACTATGTTGCCCTTGGTAGAGTGCTCTGGAATCATAGCTCACAGCAACCTCCAACTCCTGGGCTCAAGTGACCCTCTTGTCTCAGCTTCCCTAGTAACTGGGACTACAGGCATCTGCCACAATGCCTGGCTGGCTGTTAGAGACAGGGTCTCACTCTTGCTCAGGCTGGTCTCAAACTCCTGACCTCTAGCAGTCCACCCCTCTCATCCTCCCAGAGTGCTAGGATTACAGGTGTGAGCCAGTGTGCCCAGTCTTCTATACCTTCTAAAAGGTACCATAAGCATTTTTCCTTTCAAGAGAATATTTTACTAAAAAAAGAGAGAGAATATTTTACTTCATGACTTTTTGGGGGTTTTTTGCAAAGTACCAATTTAATTGTCTCAAATTTGTCAAAAACAAAGTTTTTGCATAAGACGTTGTAGCAGAGTTTTTTTTTATTTCTCAAAACTACTGCTAGAAATTGTCTGATTCACTACAAGTTTGAACAAGTTTACAAAGTCAATAGGTTACTCTCTAGTTCAAGTCTCTAGAAATTGTGAGATTTAATGTTAATATTTAGTTGATTGCCTCCGTGTCTGTGTGGAGAGGTATTAATCTTCAGTGGAAACAGGTAAAAATAATGCGAAAACAAGTATATTCATGGTTTTAAAAAACTACATTGTCAAAATAAGGCCCTGTATTTTTTAAAAGGACATTTAGCAAATGTTCACACCAAATAGATTCTGCCAAAAACAGCCTACTTGAATTTTTTTTTTTTTGAGATAGAAAAAAAAAACTATGCCCCGTAGAGCGCGATGGCATCATAGCTCACAGCAACCTCAAACTCTTGGGCTTAAGCGATTCTCTTGCCTCAGCCACCCAAGTAGCTGGGACTACTGGCGAGCCACAACACCTGGCTATTTTTTGGTTGCAGTTGTCATTGTTTAGAAGGCCCGGGTCAGGTTGGAACCTGCTTGCCTCAGTGTTTGTGACCAGCACCCTAATCACCCAGCTACCAGCGCAGAGCCCCTATTTGACTTTTCTACCACACATACTTTCCTACCTCTATTTTTACATGGTAACGTTAACAGAAAATCAAGGTCAAATGAGGAAACTCAGCAAATGGTTTTTATTTGGCTTCACTGTTTGACCACCAACTGGCAAACACCATAAGAAAAACTGCGCAGGAGATAAATGATAGGGTAAAAGTACATTTTTGACCATGGGCCCAGGATCACATAAAAGAAACAGGCCTAAGATTTATAGGAAACGATGTGGGAATGAATTCAAAGTGCTGAAGAATCACAAATTGTTTATCCATTGAAATAAAAAAAAAATCTCTGTGCTTTAAAAAAAATTGTTTTGGTAGTAGTTCTTTTTCTCCTGCATTTGCACTCTAATAATTTCACCCCATAATCCCACCTGTTGTTATTCTAGGGCAGACCAAGTAACTGAAAAACCTCCATCAGATGAGATCACAGCAAATTAAGGTACTTCTTTTTGTCTTTTTTTTTTTTTTGTGAGACAGAGCCTCAAGCTGTCACCCTGGACAGAGTGCCGTGGCATCACAGCTCACAGCAACCTCCAATTCCTGGGCTCAAGTGAGTCTCCTGCCTCTGCCTCCCAAGTAGCTGGGACTACAGGCGCCGGCCACAACGCCCGGCCATTTT
>CAUYRH010067053.1:0-18521 GCA_963574655.1 Perodicticus potto | reverse complement strand
TTTGTTATAATGTGATTTTTGGTCTTCTGGGTATATACCTAGTAAAGGAATTATAGGATGCCTTTTGACAAATAAATGTTTTTCATTTCAACTGAGTAATAAATACTATCAATCTTTTTATTATGGCTTGAGCTTTCTGTGACCCTTTTAAGAAATCCTACTTTACCAAGATAAAAAAAAAAGATTCTTCCTGTTTTGTTCTGTTTGAAAGTTTTAAAGTTCTGTCTTTTTAGGCTCCCAGGATTGACTTTTGTATGTGAAGAGATGTATTCATTTTTTTCCATAAGAGTAACCAGCTACCTCCCCAGTACTATTTCCTGGTGTCTGTCTTCTTCCTCACTGATCTGTTTGCCCAGCCTGTTATGAGTGAATCTATTTCTGAATTCTGTATCACTGGCCTATACAAATACTAGTAAGCATTTTAGCTAGAATATGTAAGTACTTTTCAAGTTCACAATGCTATGTGGAGACTGGATCTGAGACCTGCATGAAGGAAAGGAGGGAAACAAGTTGGGAGGTAAGGCAAGGGGTCAAGCCAAAAAAATAACAAATGATGACATAGGTTAGGTTGTGGCAGGATAGGCTGCAAACAGCAGTAGGTGAGTGGTATTCTGCAGACTAAATTGTAAAGACTTGGTTATGGAAGGAAAAGGAGGAGTGAGTACACTGAAGAAATTCAGGGTACTTTGTAGAATTCAGTCTCAGATACTAGGTAGATGGCTGTACCATTTGCTTAGACCGGGCAGAAGAGAGGAGAAATGGCCATATAATTTCTTAACATTTTTTTTCAGACTAGGAAGCTGTATGTTCAATGACAAGCAGACTAGAAATAAATCAAAAGTCAAGCACAATCTTACCAGCCAAAAAAATTACTAATACAATGTTGGGGGATCTATCCAGTACTTTTTCAATGCATATATAAGCATTTTTTAACAAAAATAACATCAAGTTATCTTGCTGTTTAACCTGTCACTTACTCATTACGTATCAAGAATATCTTCCCTTATTCCTAAGTAATTCCTTGACTATATCCTTTGTAATGGCTACACAGTATGCCACTCTGTGGATATGAGAGTTCATTTTCAGTGGTACCCTAACTACTGGGTGTTCAGATTGTTTCTAATGTTTTAATATCAATAAAGAAAGTCATCAAGATATTAACATATAAGCAAATACACATTATATACATACATAGTCAAGCATCATTTTACAATGGGGATTTGTTTTGAGAAATGCATCATTAGGCAATTTCCTCATTGTTCAAACTTCGTAGAGTGTACTTACACAGACCTAGATGGTACAGCCTATTACACACGTAGGCTATAAGGTATATAGCCTACTGCTCGTAGGCTACAAACCTGCTCAGCAAGTTACTATACTGAATACTACAAGCAACTGAGACACAATGGTAAGTATTTGTATATCTACATATATTTAAACATAGAAAGGGAGAGTAAAAATACAGCATAAAAGATAAAATGATGCACCTATATATAGCACTTAACTTTATGAACGAAGCTTACAAGACTGAAGCTGTGATGAGTGAATGTGAAGGCCTAGGACAGTGGTTCTCAACTTTCCTAATGCTGCGACCCTTTAATACAGTTCCTCATGTTGTGGTGACCCTCAACCATAACATTATTTTCATTATTACTTCATAACAGTAATTTTGCTAGTGTTATGAACTGTAATGTAAATATCTGAGATGCAGGATGTATTTTCATCGTTACAAAGGGGTTGTGACCCACAGGTTGAGAACCGCTGGCCCTAGGACATTATGGAACACTACTACTACAAAGACTACACTTCGGCTACACTATATTTATAAAGTTATACGAGCACTACACTGTTACTACGCAATAAAAATTTTTCAGTTCCATTAAAAAATCATCAAAAAATCATCATGTGGCACATGATTGTATCTCAGTTAAAATACAACTTTTATAAGGTCTACAATACCCAAACAAAAAGTGGACTGAATAATAGAGATTTTGTTTCTCACAAAAGTTCAAGGTTGGATAAATTGGCCCTATCAAGACTCTGGGTCAATTTCTCTCTGATTCTTGTGGCCTCCTTCATATCCCATTCCCCTATCTCAAGACAGCTGCCACAGCTCCACACATTACCTCATCTCCTCACACAATCTTGTTAAAATGCACAAAAGAGGACAACTCGTCTCTATGGTCTTTCTGTTAAGAGAAAAACACTTCTTGTATCTTACTGACCTGGATAGGGTCATGTATCCATGGCTCACGGAACATTGGAAAGAGCATCTGGAATGTTTTAGCCTTCACAGAAAGCAGGCACTGCCTACAGAAGAGAACCAACTAATACAGCGTCTGCCTCGCCATTAATCTCTGCTCATAGGCCAATCTGAAGCTATTAGCCAAAAGAAACCCAAGAACAACTTCTGAGCTTTCAATCCAAGTAGACAGCTACTTAGACTGTTTTATTCACATCAATAGTTTCTTCTTCCCAGATATTAATTTGTGCAGAGTGGTGTCTACAAATTGCTTTGAGTCAAGCCAGAAACACCCTGGGGAAATAAAAATATACATTACTGCCATTCTGCGCTGGGACCACAGTGGCACTGCCCTTGTTGATCATAGAAGACAACCTGGGCCAAGAAAAATTCTCATCTTTTTTATGAATTTACCAAGAAAAACAAAAAAAGCACGAGAATCACAAGGGGCGGACTAGCCATAAAAAAGGTTCAAAAAGTACCATTTTTACTTTTTCTTATGAGGTTTATGTGTGGTGCTTCTACTCTAATTCTTACTCATTAGGTCAACATCTCTTTTTAAGTTTGCAATATTACTATATCCCATGAAATATAATAGTTGCTATTCACAAGTAGGATAGACAATTTTTCTCAAAATGGAGAAATGATGGCAGAAAAAATACGCTGTTTACCAAACAGCAATGGAATAATTCCAAAGATAAGACTTCTCACAAAATAATGGCAATTCCCATGAATTTTAACTTATTTATGTCTCCTCTGATTGTCCAGTAGTGGCCTGGCAGGGGTCTTTTGTTGTCTTCTTCTCCCAGTCATCCCCCTACAATTAGATGACCACCAACAATTCTTAATCAAGAAACCCTCTCACCCATGACCCCCTGGGAAATAATTATTAATAAAAACAGGTATATTAAACTTCTGACTTCCAGGTTGCAGAACCACCATTCAGCAATGTGCCTTTACACTACTACAGACAAATGCTGCCTACAAGCCTCCTACGAAATATTTTACTAATTTAAATAAGAGAAAAATTCAAACTTGTTTGTGTCATGGACACATTGTGAATCTGAAAGATCACAGCTTTCTTCAAAATCTGTGATATTCCATTGCCACTCCCACTCCACAACACACACACATGTAATTCTGCAAATATTTCAGGGAGCTAATGGACAGTCCACTGCCCAACCATGAAACCCTAGAAAATCCAAGAATCTAGGGCTAAAACACCTGACTCTTATTAGTGGTGTTTATGATTAACTTTTGGTTCCTAAACATAAGAATAAGATACAATAGGTGGAAAAAAATAGTATGAGTCAGGAGTATCTAACCGATCTATGGAACTAACATAATTCAGACAATTTAGGCTACCTAATTAGTATTATAACATTAGCTCGTGCATTAGTCACTCTCAATTTCCATTTTTCCCTTTACACTGAGCTCTGAACACTAAACCTTGGGCAATCCTACGAGCTGATCTCAGGATAAAGACAATATTGTTCCCAGTGGTAAAGAAAAAAGAACCCAGAGTCAAGAAAACAAATAAGAGACAAGGGTAGCATAGTGGTTAAACGTGTGAGCTTTGAAGTCAGTACAAGTTTGGATCCCAGTTCTGCCTGGCCTTCAGAAAACTACTTACTTCTTTCAGGGCCTTGGTTTCATTTGTTGTTAAGTTTTCATTTGTTGTTAAGTTGGGACAATATTTCATCCTACAGGGGGTTGATGCGAAGATTAAACAAAATAATGCATGTAAATGCTCAGTATAGTACTTGACAGAGCATATATACTCAATAAGCATTGTTATTTTTAGTTACACTTTTATAGAAAAGCATATAAGCCAACAAATGTGATAAATCTAGAAAAATAACTGTGACAAAAAAGGATCCCAAGTTGTAAAATAAAAATTCTGCAATCATCAAAACAAATAGGCTTTACAAAAATCATACAGTGTTAGACTAGATATATGTATATGTAGCACAGCTACCAGTTCCAGTCTTGCATTTTACAAATGAGGAAACAAATGAAATTCCTAAGATCATAATATAAGAGTCACCCAGGACAGTGTGTTCTCTATCAGTCCATTCTTCCTTCTCTAATCTTGGCTCAAAAATGTAGGGGAAAACCCGAATGAGAAAATCACCCAGAGTACAGAATTTATTAATTTAAAAAGCATTTATTGAACTATATAAAAACAAATTACTGCAGGTTTATTATTGAATAGTTACTGAATATTTATTGTACAAATACCTATTAAAAATGATGAGCCACTTCCTAGGCACTGGGCTATCCAAGTGGACCCAAGTCTCACTGGCCAGGGAAAGGAAAGTGACACACAAATCAATGGTAAGTGCTATGAGGAAAGTAAAGCAGACTAATGGGACAGACAATGAACTGGGTGAAGCCCTACCTAAAGAGGGAGTGACAGTCAAGGGAAGTCTTTCCTCAGGAGATAACATCTGAGCTGAGACTTTGAAGAGTTAGGACATGGAAAAGGGCACTTCAGAGCACAGAAATGATGTACAAACCCTCAGTTGAGAACATGTTTGGGGTGACCCAAGGACAGAAGAAAGAGGTCAATGTGGTTTAAGGACAGTTGAATGAAAAGTGTGAGCACTATGTAAAGTCAGAAAAGAAGGGAAAGGGTCAGCTCAGGAAGAATCTTGTAAGCCACTGCTAGAAATTCAAGATGTTTTTCTAAGCAAATGGGGCAGTCATCAGTTTTTTGTTTTAAGAGATGAGGTCTTCCCATGTTGCCCAAGCTGGCCTTGAACTCCTGGGCTCAAACAAGCCTCCTACCTCAGATTCCCAACCAGGTGGGATTATAGGCACCTGACACCATGCTTGGCCTGGTTTTAAGCAGAGGAGCAACAGAATCCAATTTATATTTTAGAAAAAGATCACTCTAGCTTCTGTGTACAGAATGAAGTACAGAAAGATAATTAGAAAGATAATACAGAAAGAAGCTGCCCTATTGGGAAGAGGCTGCAGGAAACTAATGGTGCTCTGGCCAATGGGAGATGCACTCACTCTTGAGAGAATGGTTTGGTACAAAACAGACACCTTTTCTGAAGAGAAAAAAGTTTTTAGACCGAGCTTAGATTCTTTCTCTTTATTCATCAGCCAGTCTTTAGGATATTGACAATAAAAGCCCAAAGTTCTGAGGAGTACTGGAAAGGCAAGCAAGAACAGTAAAGAGTAAGGTGTGAAATGGACTGAAGAATATCGATAACAAAAGCTATAGTAATTCAACACAGTGGGGCACTGGTGAAAGAAGAGACAAACAGGTTTAGAAGATCAGAACAGAGTCTAGAAATAGACCCCACATGTATGTCTAATTGATTTTCCAACAGTAGTACAGTCCAATTTGTCTTTGGAACAAGTAAGTTCTATAACAACTGAAATGTCCATCTGGGAGAAAAAAAGCAACTCAACCCACATCTCACAATATAAATAAAAATTAAATTTGATCATAGGCCTAAATGTAAAACTTCTATTAAAAAAAAGAAAAAGGGGAAAAAAATTTGTCTTTCACTAGGCAAAGACTGCTTAGAAAAAACATTAGAAGTAAAATCTATAAAGAAAAAAAAAACTTATAAATTGGACTTCATCAATGTTAAACTACACATTGATGGGAAAAATATATTTGCAAAATACGTGAAGGATTTATAATCAGAATATTGAACATTCTCAAAACTAAAAACAAACAAAAAATGATATAAAAAAGGGCAAAGATTTGAACAGACACATCATCAAAGAACATGGAGAGATGGCAAATAAGCATATTCAACATCCTTAGTTGTTATGGAAATGCATAAAAACACAATGCGCAGGCTCCCCTGGCTCATGCCTATAATCTCAGCACTCTGGGAGGCTAGGATACTGACAGGCAGGTGGATGGATCCCTTGAGCTCCAGAGAGCAAAACAGCATGAATAAGAGCAAGACTCCATCTCTACCAATGATAGAAAAATTAGCCAGGTTTCTTGGTCCACAGCTGTAGTCCCAGCTACTTAGGAGACTGAGGTAGGAGGACTGCTTGAGCCTAGGAATTTGAGACTGCTGTGAGCTAGGCTAAGGCTAAATGCACTCTAGCTGGGGCAACAGAGCAAGACTCTGTTTCCAAAAAACCCCACCAAAACAAAGCAAAAAACCCATAATGAGCACCACTATGTAGACATTAGAATGGCTAAAAGAATTCCCCAAGTGCCGGCAAAGGGTATTCCCTCATACAGACTGCAAAATAGTATGGTCACTTTGAAAAACATTAGGTTGGTTACTCAGCAAGTTAAACATACATTTACCATAACTCAGAAGTCTCATGTCTAGGTAATCACCCCAAAGAATTAAAATATATAGAACTTTCAGTCACTTATTTAAAAAGCCTATAGATGAATATTTCTTGTGGCTTTACCTACATTCTCCCCAACTGGAGATAACTCAACAGTCCTTCAATGAGTTAATGTATAAACACATCGATGTGTCCAAACAATAAAGTATCATTTAACAATACAAAGAATCTAACTACTGATAGAAAAGGGCAAATCTCAAATGCCTTATGCTAAATTTATAAAAAAAGCCAAAGACTACGTAATGTATAATTCTATTTATATGACATTCTCAAAAAAGGTTTACTTTGGGAGAAAAAACATTTTCAGTGGTTGCCAGAGGCTGGGATAGGAAAAATGACTACAAAGAAGAACAAGGAAACTGAGGCTGGGGGAGAAGTATTCTGCTTTTTAATTGTGTGGCAGTTACACAACAACTCGATTTGGTTGTCAAGACTCAAAGTACTGTACACTAGAAAGTGTAAATTTTACTTTCTGTAAATTATGTTTCAATAAATCTGACTTAAAAAGAATATCAATAATGAATGTATTGGCTCAGCACCTGTAGCACAGTGGTTTCGGAGCCAGCCAGATACACCAGGGTTGGCAGGTTCGAACCCAGCCTGGGCCTGCTAAACAACAATGACAACTGTAACAACAAATAGCTGGGCACTGCAGTGGGTGCCTATAGTCCCAGCTACCTGGGAGGCGTAAGCCCAAGAGTTTGAGGTTGCTGTGAGCTGTAATGCCATAGCACTCTACTGAGGGCGACAGCTTGAGACTCTGTCTCAAAAAAAAAAAAAAAGACTGTGTATTTTTTGATTCCTATTTCCAAATATCTGAAAGAATATCTGCAAATATAAAACACACACAAATTTGTAAATGCAGGCAGCTTTATTTTTATCATGTTTTCTATTAACTGTTTGTTTCTCTTTACCCGGTCTTCCTTGGAAAGTAAAGTTTTACTGAAATTAAAATGTGCTGATTAAAAGTTGATGACGTGTAGTAAAATGTAAAACTAGAAAGCTTATGACTACCCAAACCTTAATAAGATGATTTAAATGTACCTTGAGGATCATATCTCAGAATACATTTGAAAATATCATTCAATATAAAAATAAAATGTTCCCCTTTAATAGAATTTGGTGAAAGTACTCAAATTAACTGCTGAATGAATGAATGAGTAAATACAATCAATAAAGCATTCTTCCTATGCAATAAAGGGTTCTTCTAACCTTCCTACAAAGGTCCTTGGAACACTTAAGACTACAAATGTATTTCTAGGTGGAAGTATTCCCAAACTGATTTTCTAGGGAACTTTGAGAACACATAAAAATTCTTAAAACTTCACCCAAGTAACAGCTGCCTGTTTGCAGTGAGGCCTGTCTCACAGCCATGCTTCCGCCTTCCCTTTCTTTTTCCATAAAGAAAAAAGTCTCTGACTAAACACAAACTGGTATTGCACTATGTACAAACACTACTAGGAGGGAAGAGTTAGAAAGTAGAAGCAAAAAAAGAGACAAATAAGGAAACTATAAAAGGAGATTAGCAATCTGGATCTATAAGCATGTAAGCTACTTTGACTGGAGCCTGGTTCTCTTGAGTTAATAGTTCCCCACACCTCAGCACAGACTCAGCCTGCTGAGCAAACAACAAAGATCTGGGAAACTACTTTCTTCTCAATGGAAACCAATGCCACATGGCTTAAGTTATGTCAGATACATTCACCAGGATACATGCATTTCTTTTGACACTATGTACTCAACTCTATGGCTACTTGGTAGGAAGGACAGTGCCTCTCCATACAGAGAAACAGTGCTACTTCAGGTTAGCACCAGTTCTGCATGGAAGTAGACTGACTAGCTTCTGGAAATTTCTTCCTGAGGAGCTTTGTAATAGAAATTAAATGAGTACACACCACTGATACAAATAAGATATCCTGTTCCTTACTTAGTGTTTTTTTGGGAGCTCTAAAGTAGAGGCAGAGCTGAAAAATTACTTTAATATATTAGTCTTTGTTATGAGAAGGGAAATTACTACCTCTTAGTGCCTCATCAAACTGTAGCAGAAAGATAAGATTATGAATACATCACTCAATAATGCTTTACAATAAATGTAGCATTTTTTTTTTTTAAAAAAGTGAAGGGATGGGCATACCAACAGAAGAAACGATTGTAAAAGGGACTTTACCTAACAAATGCAATCAGTGTAACCTGGTTTCTTGTACCCTCAATGAATCCCCAACAATAAAAAAAACAAAAAAAAAAAAACAAAAAAAAAGCTGCTTTGCAGGTGAGCAAAGCCCTATATGTAAAAAAGTCAGTCTCTTTCCCCAACGCCCATCATGTAAGCTGTGATGTAGCCAGAGGCTGGTGTATTTTATAAAGCCTTCAAACTCTAAGCACACTGTTCAGTTAAGATAATAACGATGCTGAAATAACAACCTAATAAAGTACAAATCTATTTCATAGCTCTTTTTTTATTTTATTCTGTATTACATATGTTTAGAAAATAACAATAGTAATCAGTTGGGTGAAGTAGAAAAAGAGAAGCTCAACTGTTTACTGAAAAGTGTTCATATTAAAAATAACATGAAAACTGAGTTGTAAAGCTGAGCTGTTAAAGAATGTGTTTTACACACAGAACTTACATCAAAAAACAAGCCATGATTCTAGCTATCATGTGACCACAACCACTTACCTACACCATAAAGCCTCCATAAAAGAGTATAAGGCCTATGAAATTAAAGCCTGACTGTCTGAGCTCCCCATTCCCCCACTGCAAGAAAGATAAGGGACCGGGCTTGGCTGCAAGTAATCTTGAAATGATCCTAGAATAGGAGTATGGGCCTAGGGAAAGTGAATGAGTTAAAGAGGAAAACTCAAACTCAGATGTGTTCTCCAGTCTTATCAGTACTGTGGGGAGGTGAGCTCACTCTGCTGAGACTCCATGGGCTAGCGTACAAAGCACTTTAAGATTGTCCACGCATGAGACAGGCAGGGAACATTCCACTGATTCTGTTTCTCTGTGGGAAAAGAGTTACCTAATGGGGCTGTAATTCCCTCATCATTTTGGGCTGTGTATAACTAAGTGAAAGGCGGGTTCCCACAAATGCTTTCCAACAAAGTACCAGGGGAAAGCAAGCATTTTGCAGCCACAGCGTGGCTAAGGGAAAGGTGCTGTCAAGTCACGGGACACATGGTATAGTGGCAAGGACTAGAGAGAAAGAACTGGGGGTGTGTGTACAACACTGCTTCATTACTATGCGGACAGCTATACCCAAAAAAGGATAAAAGCAGAACTCCCACAAAACATACCATTTGGGGGCAGAGTCCTTTTTTAGAGATAAAAATATGGCTCTAGGATATTTATTGTATTTGTGCTTTTGCTAAAAAATTGAAGTTTTATTTATTCCCAGTTTTGTGTTTCTTATAAATTGTGTCCCCGCACATATCTGTTTTTATATGTACCAACATATTTATACCTTTTAGTTTTTGCCTAATGGCTAATAATGAAGATGAGGAATTAACCAAAATGGCTTATCCAAATGCCTTTGAAACTTAAAATTGCAATTTTAAAATCTATAATGGAAAAAGGACATACATTTTAAAAACAGTCACACTGTAAGGCCCTCTTCCAGAATGTCAATCTGGAATATATATAATTTAAGGTTCAAACATATGACAAGGACAATAAACAAAATGTTAAGAGAGGGAGAAAAACCCTAAAGGTATTGTCTTTAAAAAAAAAAAAAAAAAACTAACTCAAACACATAGAATGGTAAAGGCAAAGCCATTTAAATCACTTCCTTAGTAATACAAGTAATATTTAAATAGATTTAATAGTCCTGCTCCAAACCAATGAATTATGGGTTTAAAACCTATTAAAATGTAATGTTTTTTTCCTGAGCTGAGAGGAAAGAGATTTAAATCCACTGAATTTTAATATTTCAGCTTGAGCTGCAGGAGGTAGAGAAAGTCCAAATGAACTATTCCATCAGCACCATTCAAGCATGAACATTTTAATCAGTTTTACTTCCTTGGAGTTCTCTAACACAGTTTACGCTGTCATTCTGAAAGCACTTAACACAGAGAGTGTGAAAAACCACCAAGGCTTGTTATTGCCTTCACAATTGATGGCAAATAATTTTGCAGACTTCCTATCATTAAAATGTCACTGTTAAAAATTGAGGTTCAGCATTTCTTGTGCTAAACTGCATTTTCCTGGAACACCATGGCATACCTTTTTCTTAAGGTATTTTTTTTTGGGGGGGGAGTGTTTTTTTTTTTTTAAATGCATACATTTCTATCATTTTTCCTTCTCAAAGAGTTAGCTTTAAAAAGTGGGTTGGGGGTTTTAAAAGGAACAATATTTTCTATTTTCACAAGCCAAACATTTTCTTTTCCAATGTTCCCACTGTCAAAACTTTTTTTCCTAATAGTAGTTTCTTTGGGGAAATTCTTAGGAGGTCCCAAGTTTGCCTCCTTTATTAAGCATAACCACATTCACACAGCATGCCCTGATTGTATAGTGTAATGGATTTAAAAAGCATTTTAAGATAGTCAGATGACTCAATTTAATAATACAGGAAATGAAAACATCATTTCTAATTAGATCATATTACTGATTTAAAACTACAATTTGTGTGCTGTTCCAACAGTGTGATCTTGCAGAGACTCTAATTTAAAAACACAGTGGCTAGTAGGACACATGACAAAATCAAACTAGATATACAACAGTCCCCTCAAAAACATCAAGGAAATGGGAAATACTACCATTTCAAAACAAAACACAAAATATTAACTATAGAAAACAACATAGGAATTTTCCTGCTTTTCTTCCTTATAAATAAAAGATAAATGATATTTAACTTATTTCAATCTATCAACAGTTTTAAACTGAACATGACCTGTGAAAGAAATCATTATAACTGTGTTTCATTCCATTAAACACAACTAGCTTATTGTCAGGAGAACAGCCGCCTCTCCAGGTTTCGGGCTCACTTCAGCATTTTGCATTTAAACTGCATGGATCACTGGTTTGGCTCATTTACCAATGAAGGTAGAATAATATTGCAGAGTTAAAAAGGTGCTTCATCAGATTTCATTAAATCTGGGAACATTTGCTCTTGTCTGGATGGTGTGCATACATATAAAACAGATACATTATGTAGTGATAAATAAATGAAGGTCTGCAGGGGCTTAGATGGGTTTTTGCCTCTCAGAGGGAAACTATTATTCCCTCAGTACAGAAAATCATTGCCAACTATACTCTAAAAATCTAAAACTAAGCCCTCATCATTTTTGGTAGCAGGTCAAAATACCACCACCTCCCAATGCAGCTATGCCCAGGTGACACAGAACAACAGATAGTGCATCTAAAATACCACAACATTGCCACTCTGAAAACTGGACACAAGCACCAGGGTAGAAAAAGACAAAGAGAAGCTCAGCAGCAAAATCTCAAATGAGTTGCAAACCGGGTCCCTTCCTTCTCACTTGGCTCATCGTTCCCTTTAAGTTTGGGTTAGTTTTCCTATTTCTGCAATCTTTTTTTTTCAGAAAGTCAGATTATATGCTTTTGACTCCATTTTCTGTTCAGATACAAATAGGTAGGAACTCCTACCAGACACCCACCAACTACACAGTACATGCTGCTGTGATAGCAGCAGCTCTAGTAAGTTAGTTCTTCAAGTAAGTTTTTAGGTGACAAAATTAAATAACCTTTATTTTAATAATAAATCCATATGTCTCTTGGTATCTTGGCTACAGTCTAGTCAATTGCCGTTTCCCTGAGAAAAAAGCAATCTGCCCTCCCATTCAAAAAAAGCATATACAATGACATAGATATAAAACCGTATAAAAAATTATTATTCTTGATGTGATGAAGGGAACTTGCTGATTTTAGATCTTCCCTCACACATCTTTAAGTGACATCCAAAACAAAACAATCTTTTTTATTTAGCTTCATCACTCCACTGTATAGTCACTAAAAAACTCAAAAAAGAAACAAAAAACCCATTGTTTTCCTAAAAAGGTTGCCAATCAGACATAGGCTACCTGTATTTTAGCTGTTCCTACAAATGGTAAACACTAAACTAGAAGTGACAGAGCAAGCACTCCTATCAGATGTCACTGTTCCCCTTCTCTCCAACAGTGGACAGTATAGTGAGAAAGGTACTATAGGAGATTCGGTGACAAAAGAATGTATATACAGTCCCAATGTGAACACAACACATGCACAGGCTGCACGTGTGCACACACTTCAAGCAAACACAGCTGGGTGCATGCATAGATACCGCTTTGTCAACCTAATGCATCCCTCTCTAACATCACACCTACCTCCACTTAGAACAAAAAATGTACAACAATGTTATGCCTAATTCTGCATTGCTTGTTCTGATTCAGCCTCTTCTTTCCAAGGGGCATTTTGCATGAAATAAAGGTTATTCTTTTCCATTTATTACATCTGCTAATTTGCTACCAGTTTTTTCTGGTGGTCAGAGGGACACAAAATGGAGCTCTAAATAGCCTATTAAAAAACAAGCTACAATCAGACTACTGTGCTCTCAGAACTCTCAGTAGTGATTCCAGAGTTCTGATTTCCTTGTTAAAAGACAGAGGCATAATTGAAGCAATATCTTCACTTCAGATTGATTATCAGGCGACCCTTATACGCATCTTCACTTCTCAATTTGAATTTTAATGAAAGTAAATGAAATAATTAGCATTTCAAAGTGTGTATGATACACTGAGAGAAAAAAAGAGAAGACTTTTGCGTATAACCTAAACACAAAAATATTTGGGAGATGGCAGACAGAGGAATGCACAGTTGCAATGTCTTCATTAGAATAACCTAAGGAACTGCTTAAACTATCTGCACAAATAGAAAGGGGAGCATTGTGCTCATCACAGCTAAGATTTCTCATCTTTTAAGTTATTTGTTTTACCATGTTATTTGATTACACGTTATCTTTAACTGAGAGAACAAATACATGCATGGATTTGGACTGACTGTCCAAACCCATGAATTCTAGCAATATTTCTATGCAACATCAATGCTACTATTGCCAGGAAGGATTTTCTAACTTAGCCACTGGTTTTGCACGAAAGTATGGTTCATCTATTATTTCTACTTCAAATGGACACTAAGCCATAAGAACCATTCATCACAAGGGAGGAAGAGTCAGCAGCAGGGGTGATGTGAAGATACACATTTCACTAAAAATGACAGATTCTGTATATAATCTTTTGGGGAAAGAAAAGAAAACAGGTCTTTTTAACATCAGGGCAATTTGTATCTTTTTTTCTGGGCTAGGTTAACAACAGAAGCTGACGGCCAAGGAAAGAAATATTATGAAAAAGAGCTATCCAGCCTCCTTAGGGGAGATTTTTCAGCAACACATCAACTTAAATTGGTGAGAATGTGATCCAAGGTTTCTGAGGCAGCCATTAAATTTCACATGAGATTGAAGGCAAAGTGTTTAATTTCACTTTGCGGGTATCTATTGCTTTTTGTCTCTTCAGTGGAACAAAATTTAAGGAGAGCGAGAGAGCTGATGACAAACACTAAGATCAGAGCTAAAATGGAAAGGCCACGTACCCCAATGATGGCGTTCAGTTCTGCCATGGTCACCTGCTTGGCCCGTTCCACAGCCTGCACCACTTGTTGCTGGTGCTATAAATGAAGATCAGAAACAGAATATAATTATTTGTTTTCTACTCAGTCAAGAACAGCTTTTCCTAACATGTCCTCTAACTTCAATTACATGCAAAACAGTATTTGGTGTGGTCTCCAGATTTCCAAATGCAAGCCCCAATTAGGGCTGGGGAATCTGAGTCCTTATAGCCTTATAGGTCCTTAAGTGCAACCTTTAGACTGAATTGAAATTTTACATAACAAATCCTTTTATTAAAAGGGATGAAGGAGAGAAAGATGAAGATTTTCTTGCCTCCTTTGTGCTTAAAAATGAACAATCTTGACATCAGAAAGCCAAAAGTTCCCCACCCCTGGGCTGAGGAAGCCCCATGAAGGGTGCTTCCGTACAACAGCTTAAATTTCACTTTCTGATCAGGGGTACACTTGGACCAAAGATCTTCCACTAATACTAACAAACTAAACACAACTCATCCCACCTGCTTTCTTTGTATCTACCCCTTTCCCCTTTGCCATGTACATAAAAGAAATTTTTGGAAATTATTTCTTAAAAGTTCTTAATTTGGGCGGTGCATGTGGCTCAAAGGAGTAGGGCGCCGGCCCCATGTGCCGGAGGTGGCGGGTTCAAACCCAGCCAAAAACTGCAAAAAAAAAGTTCTTATTTTTAAATTTTCTCCTGATATTTGGGAAAGGAGACAGAGACCTTGAAAGGACATAAAGAACACAAGGTTTATGTTTGTTCTAGAAATGTGCAAAGTATTCATGTTTTAATTCCTCTTTTTTTTCTGAGACAGTTTCACTGTGTTGCCCTCAGTAAAGTGCCGTGGCCACGGTGTCACAGCTAACAGCAACCTCAAACTTGGGCTTATGCGATTCTCTTGCCTCAGTCTCCCGAGTAGCTGGGACTATAGGTACCCCCATAATGCCCCACTATTTTTGTTGTTGTTGTTGTCACTGTTGTTAAGCAGGCCCAGGCCAGGTTCAAACCTACCAGCCCTGAGGTATATGGCCAGCACATAATCACTGAACTACAGGTACCCAGCCCATGTTTTAATTCTTGTCATTCAGGGCTGCATATTTAAGAGATCAAAAATGTACAGCTCAAGGTTAACTTCAGGTATTTCTTTAAAATGCAATAGAAAAACTAAAACTTACAAGTTATTTTTCTTTAGAAAAACTAGGATAAATAATACAGAAAAATCCCTCCATCCACAGTTCAGTTCTAAGAAGACTGAGCTCTGATGTTAGTAATTTGTGTAATATTGGAAAACTTAAGTAGCACAAAAATCTCTGCATGGCAGTACTCACTTACATCTGGACATACACAAGTGCACGTACAAGTGCCCCTCAAAATGTAACTATTATTCTCAACTAAACACACTTGAGCACTCTAATTTATAGACTTTAAATGTGGTTTAATATAGGTCTCTTTAACAGCTTACTTCAACTAGGTTTAGTGAATAAAGAACCAAGGGGACTGTACTATGAAACAAGCACTCCTCTGTGTGGCTGAAGAGTCTTATTTGGTGATTGATCTCAGTTGAGAAATTTAGCTAACTTTCTTCACTTATTTGAAGTAAACTTAAAGCTGAATTATCATACTGCTTAATACATACAAAGAGCTAACAGTTAAATGTGGAATTTCCCTTGAACCACCGGATAACCATTCCAAAACTGTCAAATATATAGTTACTGAGATTAACTAAGGTGACCACTATTTCCATCTCTGAGCTGTGTAGGGTGACTGGGGAGGTGATGTGGGAAAAAACAGCTTTAAATTAGCTATCTACAATGTGGTATTTTCACATTTGGTTTCCTAATAGAAGTGTGTATTTCGTGCCTATGACAAACAGAAAAGAAAAACGTTAAGTAATAGATCACTGCATTTTAAAGCTTTTAATAGTTTGAGCATTAAACTATATACTTTGAAATTTATTTTTTTCAAAATAGGCATAAGAAGCAATCCCAAATTCTATTTCTAGATCTTTCCATCCATCCTCTTATTCCTTAATAAAATACTTGTCAGAGTGAAAAAAATTCATTTCTCTCTTTCTCTGAATACAGTAAAAATCCTAAGAGATTGTGAAATACTAGAAGGAATAGAGAGGCATAGTCAATAAAATAGCCAGTAATAGTAACTTTAGCTTTCCCTAAAGTTAGCCTGACCATGTTAAATATTTACTGAGCACTTACTCTGTGACTTACTATGTCACAGAGCTCATAGGTACATTTTACATTTAAGAACAATCTGAATCTCAGAGTAGTAAAAGAATAGCAATACTTGGAAAACAGAGAAAAAGATAACATGTAGGACTCTAATATTTATTTGATACTCAAAATCAGATTATGGGCAGAAATTTTTATGGGATTTTCCACATTTTACTTTCTAATACTCAAGCATAGTTGCTCAAAATTTCTAAAAAATTGCAACAAAGGACCACATGCACCACATGCATGCACATCCAACATTGCACATCATTCCTTCACACATGCATTCATTCAACAAGTATTTAAATTCTTACTCTGCCATTTCTCCGTATTACTGAAATAGTTCCATATTACTGAAATATTACCTACTTTATATTAAGTATTCAAAGAGCAGTTGTTCAAAGAGATAGAGATACAGAAAATACATCTACTTAGAGCCTTTCTACCATGAAGACCATTCAACACTCGCTTCATAAACTAGATTCCAATTGCTAAAATAGGCAAATATGCCTTAGGCTACAGGGATATCTTTCTAGCTTGGCATTAAAATCAAGTGTAATTTTTTTCTTTTTTGAGAAAACCAGAAACGCCTACCAGTGAGCCATAACTCTGACATCAGATGAAGAAACTCTTGCTAAAAAGCTAAAACCAATGGAAGTCACGATTCAGCTTCTTCCTTTTGATGGCAATGGCCACAGGCTAATATAGAATCTGAACTTTACTTACCTGCAGATCAGAATTTCACTTCCCTATTTCTGCTTACAACCCATGAATCATTTGCTGTTTAAGGACCTTTTGAACAGAAGCTCCCTAAGGCAAACAACACCTCCTCCCCCGTGTGCTCTAAAAGCACCAGAAACACCCTAACATTGCTCACTAAGTTACACAGTAATATTGACACCACAGCACAGGTAAGGTGTAAAAATTAAGACAGGAAGAACGGGCAAAAGATCACAAGAGAAAAATGAACACTCAAGCAAGAAGCCCAAAGTACTCTCATAAACTGACCAGGAGACCTTTTTTGTCCATTTTCAGATTTTAACAAATAAGCTGACTCAAAAAGACAGCAAGTTTTCACACCTTGTTAGAACTACGAGTGCTTTCCTATTATGTCTGTCTTCTCTTCCTCTTCCCTATGTGTGCTCTCTTCCCACTCCACCCACATCTTATTTCCTCTCCCACTTCCTGCTTATTCCCCTGCCACCGTTCCAGGAGTGGTGGCCACCACTGGGGCCCAGCCCATCTGCAGAAAGCAACAGTGCTCATGCCCTTCATACTATTTAGGCTCCAAACTCAGATACAGCACCCTGTTCGAATGATCCACAAGAACCAAACAAAATACCACTATAATGTCATATTAATAAGCTAGAGAAAGAGTAAGGGGGGAGGATGTCTCTAACTGGAATTTAAAAGAGACAAAAAAAAAAAATTAAAGAATAAAATCAAACTCCGCCCTCCCCCCCAGATTGTGGTGATGGATGCACAACTCTAAATTTACTGAAAAGTTAATGAACTGTACTCTTAAAATGAGTGAATTTTATGGTATTTAAATTATACCTTAATAAAAATGACTTTTAAAAAATACCGTGATTTAAGGAATGTAAGCGTGGTTGGGGAAAAAAGCCAGTAAAATGAAATTCTGTACAGTAAATCACCTGCCTACTTACTTTCATCATCATCAAGTTACTTTGGCATTTATTCAGGAAAAAATTGAAAACACTTTTTTCTACAAGAGATTAAAACAATATAAGCTCATGATAAGTCAAACAATCCTCTTCTGAGAAACAGACCTTAGTAAATCACTAATGTGTACAGAGTGTTTAATATAAGTTTCTCAGAAGGGATTATGATGACAATATCTGCCATGCCAATACTTTAGGGCAAGGCAATAGATGCGGCACTTCCAATAAAAACAGTAATAAAAACTATATTAAAACTTAGAATTTATTTATTTATTTATTTATTTATTTTTTTGAGACAGAGCCTCAAGCTGTCACCCTGGATAGAGTGCTGTGACATCACAGCTCACAGCAACCTCCAATTCCTGGGCTCAAGCGAGTCTCCTGCCTCCGCCTCCCAAGTAGCTGGGACTACAGG
>CAUYRH010067049.1:0-14192 GCA_963574655.1 Perodicticus potto | reverse complement strand
ATATAGTGATTAAGAAAATGCCATGAAGGCTATCTCTCACAGTACGATCAAAATGTTTCTGATTGTATATGAAGCACATTCTGCCCTATGATTGCACCAATGTACACAATTATGATTTAATAAAATTATTTAAAAAAAATCCCATTCATCAAAAAATCCTCAGAAAATTTTTTATGGAACTCAATATGCTTACCCTAAAATTCATATAAACAGTAAAGGGCCAAAAACAGTAAAAGAAAAAAATAAGTTTTTTAAAGCTATAGCTCCAGGGATCAAGTGAAAGCAGGAACAGAAGAAAAAGGGGGATATCAGAGATAACGAGAGGTGTAATAATCAAAACACACTGTCATGGGAAGGAACAGCATAGACATAGACAAATTTATATGGAAAAACCATGTACTTAGATTCCCGTCTCCTCCTATACACAAAACCAAATTCCTAGTGGGTGACAGACTTACTATGAAAAACAAACTAAGCATTTTAGAAATATCCTCAAGATGTCCATTATTTTTAGTTATTTTTCTGTATATCTAAAACATTTCATAGCTAAAAGTTATTTAAGAAAAAAATAAGTGAACCAGATGTTTGGCTGAATTATACTATATTGGTGGGGGGGGCAGTTTCAGAAAATCTAAGAGGAAAATATTTATGATAACCATAAACCAGTTTCTCATGGTTAAAACAGCACTGAAGGCCAAAAAAGCAATGATGTTAGACCTGGCTTCACTAAGTCACTGTAAAGTGAAGAAAACAAAACCTACTTTGTACAGTTGTGTCTTTTATGGTCTTTATTTTATTTACTAATTTTTTTTATGGCCAGGTCATTTATGGCAAGGGGACAGGAGCCCAAACCAAATTTGGTTGAGCAAAGACAGGATGTCTGGCTTATGTACCTGGGAAGTTCAGAGGCAATAATAAACAAGTGCTGGGCTATCGTCCAAGTGCTTTACATCTATCCACCCCGTTAATCCTCACAATGACCTGAAGGAGTTGCATTCTGTTATTATTCTCATCTTATTGATAAGAAAACCCACACAGAGAGGTAAATTCAGCACCAAGAGATAAGAAACATGCTTGACATTGCCTGGCTAGTAAGTGGTCCAACTGGTATTTAAACCCTTCCATGCTGGCTCATAATCAGTGCATCATACCTCAGCAGAGATGTCTTGCTCTGTATAATGTGCAAGAGGTAATCAGTCAAGGAGGGGATGCAGGCAAAGGTCAAATAGGGAACACTAACAATAAAAGCAACCTGTTGGCTCCACTGCCAAGAAAGAACTTGAATAGAGGTGTTAGGTATAGAATTCTACCATGTTTGTTGAGAAGTGTGCAATGTGAACTCCTATTTGCCATCTCCTATGGAATCTTCAAGGTCTGAGTTGGTCACTAAGACTCTGCAATGTTTGATTTATTTGGGGAAAGTCAAAAAGCGGCTGAGCTCCTTATCCCAGTTTGATGTGGGAAAAAAAATAAGGATTGTGTGAAGGAAGAACCTGAGGATAAAGGGCCAGTTTGCCTCTAGGTGACACTAAACTGTTTAGAATTTACTCTGTGGAATTAGGAGCTCTACAGAAGATTTTAAGCAGGGGCCAATAGTTGGAAAATAGGGCTATGGAATTTCAAACTATATGTACTTAAAATGAAAAGAGGAAAAATTGGGTAGGGAGACCAGTTAGAAAACTGCTTGTTGCATTCATATAATGCTGTAGTTAGATAAAATTAAAAGCATAGGGTTGTGGCCAAACAAAAAAAGAGAGAGATGAATGAGGATGGTATTATCACAGAAAAACTGACAGCATCTGTGTTTGAATGGAAGCTTGGGGAAAGAGAATGGAGAAAGTTAAAGATAACTCTGAAGTTACAGCATGGGTGACTGGAATAATGATGTCACTGGAAAGAAAAGGAAAGTTATAATAAATAACAGGTTTTAGGGAAAAAGACAGGATTCAATTTTAGAAAAGTGGAATTTGACATGATGGATAAGAAACTGTATCAGTTAAGATTCTTAGGTGGAATGACCAACACCAATTCTGATTTAAGCAGCATAGGAACATTTTAAAGGGAGATTGAGTCATTTGCAGTCTTAAGGAGATGTACAGAGAACCAGGCTTAGAGCTTCCATCCTGAAATGATGCCTCAAGTCAGGAGTTTAGCCCTGAAGGCTGCCTCTAAGTCTTGGAAGCTGCAGCTTTCCCTTCAGGCCTCCTGACATCTGTGGCCATTACTGCTGTCATCACTGCTGCCAGGCTTCTGTGTCCCTAATTCCTTGAGTCATTAGTTCCTGATACAAAGGACAGGTGCACCTGAGTGGGACAAGGCATGTCTAGCTGTAAGCACAGCTGGAAAAGTATGTGGCTTTTTCAGCTCATTTATGGTGGGGTGCAACTCTGTGGGCCATCAAAGCTCGTTAGTTCTTGGAGGTCCCGCCAGATAGCAAAGGGGGTTCTATGCCAGGCAGCTAAATGAGCCTTCAAGCACAAGTATCTATCAGGATACTTGTAAAATTTGGACTGATCCTCAGGCGAGAGGCTGGAGTTGGTGATGTAGCTTTAGAAAAGGATGTTCCTTAAGTACAGGGTCTAGGGCATGTGGGTAGAGAAGACAACAAAGAATGGAAGTTGGGAGAAAGGGTATTTATATGGCTGTGGGAGCCAAAGAGAGGGCATCAGACAAGTTTGGCTTCCATGGAGTGGAGTGGGCTCAGCGAGCACGGGAGAGAGGGTCATAGTCCCGGGAAAATGTCAGACTGTGAATAAAGAGGTCAGGGCTGGCTATTTCAGGCATTCAAAACAATTACAAATAAGTAGTGAGTGGGTGGTAAATGAGGAGATACAGGAGGTACCGTCACCCAGTTATAAGCATTGCAGAGCATAGGCACTATTGGAAGCAATTTTCTTTTGCTGTAAAATTATTCACATGCTCCATTTACTGGCCCCGTAAGGAGAGTCCAACTCTGGAGTGCTGTTTAGCAATTAGCTTTATGCATTTTGTTGAATACTTAATGTTTTCTGGCCAGGCCCTGGGCAGTGAGGGGCAAGCTTTATCAATATTTGAAATCTCTGGTTAAGTATAGTAGTTCTGCATTAGATTCTGCAGCTGTCTCTTGATGTAGATCACATAGTTATGACACGTTAGAGATGGGTCTACAAGTGAGACACCCAAAGTGAAGATGGGCAGATGAACTTCTTCAGGGTCCACAGAGCCAGGTTCTTCTGAATTCTGGTCAAGTTGGAAGTTGTATTTGAACTTAAATTAATATGAGACCATTAGCTGTGCACTTTGAGATCTTTGCGATGGGACAGGAGAGAGGTGAGTTCTTGGGAACTTAGGTGTCTTAGTCCTTTTGTGCCATTATAACAAAATGTAAAAGACTGGGTCATTTACAAAAAACAAATTTATTGCACTCAGTTCTGGATGCTGGGAAGTCCAAGATCAAGGCACCAGTGGGTTTATTGTCTGGTGAGGGTCTAGTCTCTGCTTTTAAGACAGTGCCTTGAAGGCTGTATCCTCCAGAGGGGAAGAATGCCACGTTGTCTCATGGCAGAAGGAGGAAGAGCAAAAGGGATGGACTTCTTTAGTCAAGCCCTTTTATAAGCACATCTAATCCCATTCAGAGGGCTCCATCCTCATGAATTAATCACCTCTTGACCTCATGAAGAAGAGAAAGCTTGGAGAAATGATGAGTCCCACAGGTGAAGGTGCCTAAGCACCCTCCTCCTTACTGACTTTCTTGTTTGAAGCCAGACAAACAAGGATGGAAGGAGAGAATATGAGTATGGTGTTAGGAGATTTTGACACTCAATTAGATAAACTAAAATGGGCCAAAACCTTTTATTATTTGGGAGGGTCTGGAGAAATGATGAGTTGTGCAGGGGATTTCACCCAGCAGTCAAGAACATGCTACCCACAGTTGGGTTTGAGCTATTTTTGTAGGGACAATGGGAGAGAAGAATGTTTTCTCATTGAACCCTGTAAGTGCCATTATTTCAAAGAAATAGTTGCAAAAGACTCCTTAAGGGTAGGTGATAAGTCAGATTCACATTTTTATCCCTGTAGTGCTAATAATGTGAAGTTCTTGAGTGGTAGATTTCCTGGTTGAAACCTGGGCTTTGCCCAAAGCAGGGATTCTCAAAGTTTTAGTGTGCACCAGAATCACTGGCAGGGCTTGGTAAAACACAGATCTTTGAGTTTCACTCCCAAAGTTTTGAGGAGAGAACCTGTCCTTATGAACAAGTTCCCAGGGGATGCCAATGCTGCTGGTTGAGGGAACCACACTTTGAAAGTACTGGTCTAAAAGAAATAAAGGGCAGGGCCATCATCAACTCATCTATTCATTGATTTGCTTATTTTGCCAAATATTTCCTAAGGAACTATTGTGTGCTCTGTGCTGGTTGGACCTAGGATTACTCAGCTCATCTAATTTGTCCATTGAGTTGCCTCATTTTCAACAGGAATGAACAAGTTCAGGGGAACCTTCCCTCTTTGCAAGTCCCATCAATCTCATGCAATGGTTTCAGTTTCCTTGTTTGGCCTAGTTCTTGTTGGAATTGAAGCTCTGCTTCATATTTAATAGAAGCTTTTCTTCTCCCTTCACACAATATATTGATTCCTATAATTGGGCCTTTTTGCTTTTTCCCAAACTACATTACCCACATTAACAGCTAGCTTAAAATGCCATTATGAAACCATGTGGGTCTTAGTGGAAGAGAAAAAAAGGAAATGAGCCTCTCTGAGCTCCGTCTCTTCCCGTAAGGCACTCCACGGATGGGGCAGTCTGGCAGCAGCTGCCTCTCTGCCCTCCTCAGCTGTAATCTCCCCGAGCCTTCTGGTCAGCAGGCAACTGCTTATTCTACTTTGCCCAGGGTATAGGACATGGTGGGGTGAGGGTCCCCTATTTCTGCATCCCTCTCCTCCATAATGTGGCCTCTGTCGTGTAGGCATGTGCCTATGGTGTACTGTTGTGGGCCATAGCCTGCCCTGTGGAGACATCAACAGGGGATGCTCAGTCCTGCAGCAGTTTCCAGGGCAGCAAACCAGACCTTGTTCCCATGGCTCTCTCTTTAGGGTCCTTAACATTTGCTCAGCCAAATGTATATTTGGCTATTCTGATGCCCCCAAGTTGTAGTTTGAAATTTTCATAGGATCAAGGAGATTTTGAATGCAGGTAGTTATATTTTCATTTGATTTTTTTTCTTTAATTTTCCCTACTTATAGGCAAGCACAGAGGGAGAAAGGAAAAAGCCAGAAATGCAAGGGAGTTCTGCAAAAGCATAGCATCTCAGATATGTAGTTTCGGTGACAGAATCCTGACTTTCTTTCATAGTAAGGGAAACTGTGTGCCATTGTGTTCCATTGGTAGAGCTCAATGCAGCCCATGGCAATTGAGGGGCTGTCACACATAACCCTCATGGCATGCTGTGGATGGGGTGGCACATGGGCATGCATTGAGGAAAAAGTTAGATAGTCTTTGCCCTCTAGATGCTCAGGTTGTGATGATGAATTTTACGTGTCAACTTGGCTGGGGTCCTTGGTGTCCAAATATTTTGGAAGGTGTTTCTTAGAAGAGATTAACATTTAGATCAGTAGACGAGTAAAGCAGATTGCTTTCTGTAAAGTGGGTGAGCTTTATACAATCAGTTGAAGGCCTGACTAGAAAAGAAGATTGACCTCCTAGGAAGAAAAGGGAATTCTGTTGGTAGAAAGCCTTTGAACCTGAACTGCAACATTGGATCTTCCCGGAGGTTTCATTCTCCTGGCCCATTCTGCAGATTTTGGACTTGTCAGCCTCCATAATCATATGAGCCAGTTCCTTGAAATCAATCTTTCTCTCTGTATACACATTCTTTGGACTCTGTTTCTTTGCAGAACCCTGACCAATATGGAGAACCAGACACAAACTTGCACAAAGACACCAATCAGACTGCATCCTTGGGGATTAGCGAGGGGAAAGTTACATGGGAGTTGTGGAGCAGAAACACAAAGAGCAGAGGGATCTCTCCTCCTGATGTGAAGGGGGACTCCTCATCCTGGGTAAAGTGCAGCATTTCTTCAAGGAATATTTTTAGTGCAAAATATATATCAAAGTTTGAAGACTTTGAAGACAAAAATAGTATCTCATGAATAATTTTTATATTGGTTATGGTAGGCAGAATAAGGCCTTCTCCTCCATGGAGTGAGTGTCCTGATCTCCAGACCCTGTGAATATGTTCTGTTCCATGGCAAAGAGGAATCAAGGTTACAGATGACATTAAAGTGGCTGATCAGTTGACTGTAAATAAGGAGATTATCCTAGATTATATGGGTGGGCATGATGTCATCAAAAGTGTTCTTAAATGCAGAAGAGGAAGGCAGAGAAGTTGGTGACAAAGTGATGTGAGGTGAGAAAGACACCACTAGCAAATGTTGGCTTTGACAATGAGCAAAGGCATGTGGCCAGCCTCTACTGGCCAGGTGATGAATTCTCCCTTAGAGACTCAAAAAAAAAAAAAAAAAAAGAAAAAAAAATCAATGCCTTGATTTTACCCAGTGAGACTCATTTTGGACTTCTGACCTCCCCATGATACATTTGTCTCATTTTAGTTCACTAAGAAGTGGGAATTTGTTGTAGCAGCAATGGAACTGTAGGTTGACTTTTTGTCTTATACATTTGCTAAAAGTAAAACCAATTATTTTATCAATCCAAATTTGAAATTTATTACTTCTAACCAAAAGGCACTAATTACAAAAAAGAAACTTACCACCAAAGACCTGTGATGGTCTTGGTGCATACTACCTTCCTGTCACAGTTGTACTGTTCTGGAGAGACCTCGGAGAATCATTTTGACTTACAATTTAAATTGCAATATTATGGATTGGGTTGAATAACATATATTAATAAAGTGATTTTTACCAGTTTCTTTTTACTTGTTTTTAATGTGGGCACTCCAAATCACATGGGTTTTCCAATGGATATTCCAAATCACATGTGTGGCTTGCATTATATTTCCCTGGACAGGACTGCTCCGGACCACTGTAGCCTATGGATGATTACATTAGCTACTTCCAGTGCCTGCTCTGACAATAGCCAATGTGGGAAGAACAGCAACCTCTGTGGGAATTTCTGGACTAACTGGAAATAGTTTATATTCTCAGCCTTTTCTAGCTTGCTGGTAATAAGAGGAGAAATTGTGTCTCATGCTGAACATCCAATGAATAAATGGCCAGATATTGTTTTGAATGAAAGCTTTCCAAATTCATAGAAACTATAATACTGGCCCAACCAAACACGTTGTTAAAGTTTTTGAGAAAAGTGAACATTAAGTAATATGTCTGTCCATTCACCATTGGACCATGATTCTCGGAGGTGTCTCCAGAACAGTGCAACTGTGACAGGAAGGTAGTATGCACCAAGACCACCACAGGCCTTTGGTGGTAAGTTTTCTTTCTGTAACTAGTGTCTTTTGGCTAGATGTAATAAATTTCATATTTGGACGACTAACCTGATTGCTTTGCTTTCAGAAAAATCTATAAGAGAAAAAGTCAATCTACAGTTAACTTTCCGGGTGGGAGAGAACAGGAGTAAAATCAGAGTAAAATAAAAACCCATTTCCTGAATACGCTTTCTTGGCAAGAGACTAAGTATGAGGGTGTTGTATTTTCTTCTAATTTGGTTTGAGGTCACTCTATGGCTATAAACTCTCCTCCTGCCCTGATGTGGCTCTAGGAGAGGTGGTCATGGCGCCTTTCATGGGACATTTCTTTATCCTAATGCTTGAGTGTCCAATGTGACCAGGTGTCCCTCTCACAGGAAACTTGTTTGTACTGTAATTGTCCTTGTGACTCTTGTTTGATGTGTGTTTCTTCCTACTAAGATGACCACTCTAGAAGAGCCTTTGCCTGTGAAAGTTAGGTTCAGGTGTGTTGGTCAGGTGAGAAGCAGAGCGACAGCCCAGTAGAACATATGCAATATCAGAAGCAGTGTATTATTTACAGAACCCAGAGAGAAGAGGGTACCTCACAAGGCCAACAGGAAGAGGGGAGCTGGCAGGAATATGCACACTCAACTAACAAGTGTGGGGAGAGAGAGAGGCAGATGCAGGGGAGAAAGAGAGAGAGAATAAAGGATCTTTACTGGGGTACACGGTGTTAATCAGATTTCCCATGGGGAGTTCTAATTGCTGGGTGTAGAGCAAGTAACTCTGAGTTCCGCAGGGTCACACTGTGACTGAGAGGTGGTCGTTATGGCACATTTCCATAGTCTGTGTGGGGTGTGGGGTCAGTGAGATGAGTCAAGTAGGTTGTATCTAGCTGTCTCAAAGGAAGGTGGTCCACAAGAGGTGTTTGTGTAAGGCAGATACCTGTACAGACCACAGTGAAGAACTGGAAACTGTCTCAAGAGTGACTGAGTCCTACTTCTGTATGAGAGAAACTGCGACTTATACTCAGCACAGATGCTGGGGCAATATAACATTATAGGAATTCACTACTTGAGGGTGAATAGTCACTTCTAGAGGGGCCATGATAGGATAGGAACTGCTAGTCCTTGCCGTAGTAGGGTGCATGGACCATTTTTTACCTTTGAACATACCAGTGAATACTTTGAAAGAAAAATGGGGAGAAGTTTATTCATTGAGAGAAAACACCTAAAAATATAACAGCTTTTTCTTTTGCTATAAAATAATGCTTTATATCAAAGAAAAAAAAAACAACCTTAGTGTATTAAAGAGATCGTAATGAACTTCTTTCAAGATCGATATTAATTATTCCGGATTTAAAGTTCTGGAGATATTTAGAGAGTCTGATAGCAACATTTGGAGCCATTTTTGTGAGCCAAAAGGACTTCTGTTCCACAACTGAAAAATGCCTAAAACAAATCTCAACAACGTGTAGTGTTCATAATGTAAAGTTACTGTTTCAGTGTGAGTTAGAAGCTCAGATGGTGGCCATCAACTTTGCCAGGTTTATCTCTTGGGTACTCCCCCCTGCAGTTGGGCAGAATGAGAGAAACCTCACTGTTTCCAGTTTGAGTGTTACCCCCTTCAATCCCCGAGGATGCTGAGTGAAACAACGAAGTGAGAGGAGAGTGTTTCCTGCATCTTCTTCACAGCCTTGTACCAGCATCAAACACATTTAATGCTACTTTATATTTCTGCCCAACCTCTATAATCCACTTACCATAGATTTGTGAACCCTGTGCCCTGCCTTCAGCACAAGCTGTGATAGACACACACTCCATGGGTAATAAAAGAAAGATGGTCATTGGGATTGTCTTCTTAGCAGCTTGTATAAAGAGCAGTCACCAACCAGTTCCGAGAAATACTCCTCTGTGTCCTAAGCACCCTGGAATGAGTGAACTGTTTCTCCTTGTTCATTTTGTGTGAGACCACAGTTATGGAACCCTGAGGCTACACTCTGGGCTTTAATTCCCTGAGACTCAAGACCCTATCATGAAGGGCCCCTCCCCCACAGTAATAATGTTAAGGCTGAAAACCTTCCCAGTACTCTTTGTGTTCCTTTCTTTGAAACTAATGATTAATACTCCTCACAAAGTCCAGGCTTTCTAGGTCGGCTTCCCAATGAGATCTAGTCAGAGGATTTCCTTTTATCTTTCTATGTCCCCCTAGGAATTTCTCTCCTCTTTTGTAACTCATCTTTCCTAACTCTCTTTGGTCCTTCTTAGGAAACTCGTCTTTGGTTTTTAATTCACAGATATGTAGAAGTCTAGCCAGAACCCCCTTGAGCCATAAAATTATTTCTTCACCTCCAATGTATCTGAAGACAAAAGTGCCATGAGTTTAGGTGAGTGTGTAAAGCTTGGCTAACTAGAGAGAGAAAGAAATGTGAAGGAGAAAAATTCTTGATATTTTCTCTCTCTACTTACCCCTCAACATTTTTTATAAATGTTGCCAAGAAATTAGGTAGACTTTCCTTGAGTTGCTTTACTGGTTCCTTTTTCCCTGACACTGCTTTAACTTAGATGTGTAACATTAAGGACCAGAAGCTAGGGTGAAGACATCTCTGGTCCAACCTCACTGCATTTAACGAGGGCTTCACTGGTCTTCTTATGTCTGCTCTTGAGCTCCTTTGGTCATTGCCAACAGAGCTGCTGGAGTGTGACTTCTCTACTCAAAGGCCTCCAGTGGCTTCCTACTTCAGAGCAAAAGCAGGGCCCCTGGAATGACTCTAGGGCCGTATGTGATCTAGTCACAGGCACCTTCTTGGCCCCAGCTTCTAGTCTCTCCCACTCACTCTGCTTCAGCCATCTTGGATATGATGGTCTCCTGACCCAAAACTTTGGCTCTTGCTGTTCCTCAGCTCAGAATACACTTATTTACCCAAGAGCTGTAACTGGCTCACACCCTCTTCTTCAGGTATTTACTCAAATGTTACTCTTCCTTTAGGCCTTCCTTGGCTAGTCCATCAAAGGTTGCAAAACACAACCCACTGCTGTGGTCCAACACTCCTTTTCCCAGTTCTCTGCTTTAACTTTCTTCTTGCTCTTACCTCTGACATAATGTGTAATTTATTTAACCCAATTGTTTATTTTCTGTTTCCCTCAGCTAGAATATATGCTCCCTGAGGGCAGAGATTTTGTCTGTTTTGATCACTGCTCTGTGCCCGGTGCACTGGCACATAGGATGTTCTGATTCAATGTGTTGAACAAGCAACTGAATCACATTACCCCACTTGGGAGGAGGGACAGTCAAGCCATGAGATGGGAATGAATAAATTGTTCCCTCACTGTGTTCTAACAGATGCTTGACTATAGCATTTGTTCGAGTTGACCTTGATAGCTCGTGAATAGAATTGATTTGTCACTAATAGAATTGAAAGTCACTGATGGGCAGTAAAATGGTCCACAGAGTGAGAAAGAGA
This sequence comes from Perodicticus potto, assembly GCA_963574655.1. Classification (NCBI taxonomy): domain Eukaryota; kingdom Metazoa; phylum Chordata; class Mammalia; order Primates; family Lorisidae; genus Perodicticus; species Perodicticus potto. Next base: position 3,338 of record CAUYRH010067049.1, on the reverse strand, counting down.
ATCAAAGCATCTTAATAACTATCATTAACTGGGAGTAATGTCAAAACAGCTCATTGAATCACAGGAAATGAAAGCATACGAATGGCAGCATCAACCTTCCTGTGCTAAAACTCACTGTCATTGAGAAGTTGTCTTTCTGGGAGTATTTAAACTATTCTCATCTGGTACACGAGCAGGGGCTGCTGAGAGATGGAGCTTGATTTTATTCCTGGGTTCTTTCACCTCATTACATCTGGATCAGGGGAAAATCCTTACTGAACATCATGTTCGTTTATCATCTTCATTCTCACCTTCTAACTTGCATAGAATATACAAGCAAAGCGATTTGGGGAGCATATTTATTTGTTCTGGGCAGGATAGCTCACAAAATATGTGAACCAGCAATGCAGCCTTATCCTATTCTTTTTTTTTCTTTTTTTGAGACAGACTCTCACTTTGATGCCCTTGGTAGAGTGCAGTGGCGTCATGGCTCACAGCAATGTCACACTCTTGGGCTCAAGCGATCCTCTTGCTTCAGCCTCCCGAGTAGCTGGGACTACAGGCACCCACTATAATGCCCAGCTATTTTTTTGGACACAAGATCTTGCTCTTGCTCAGGCTACTCTCAAACTTGTGAGCTCAAGTGATCCACCCTCCTCAGCCTCCTAGAGCGCTAGAATTATAGATAGGCATGAGTCACTGCGCTCAGCCCTCTTCCTATTCTTGAGTACTGAGAACTGACTTTTGAGTGCCTGTGAGCAAACTACCTGAGATTGGAGAACCTTACATCTGTGTAACCCACACCCCTATCATCAAGATATGAAATGTTTCCTCATCCCAGAAAATCCTTCATTCACATTCAGAGTTAAACCTTGCCCAACTCTTACCCACAAGAGACAAGAATTTTTTTCTGATTTCTACCACTATAGATTAGTTTTACCTATTTTGAATTTCATGCAAAGGTAATCATACAGAGTGTCTGGCTTCCTTTGTTCAGAAAAATGATTTTGAGATTCATCTATGTTGTTGCATATACATGTGTTTTGCTTCTTTTTATTGTTGAGGATTAGTCCATTTATAAATGTAACCAAAATTTGTTTGTTTATCCATTCTCCTTTTTGGGACATTTTCCTCCATTTTTTTCCTCTTCTGAAGAAAGCTGCTAATGATATTCATATACAACTTTTTTATGTACATATATTTTTCACTTCTCTTGGGTAAATACTTAGAAGTGGAACTGCTGGTTCATAGGATATATGTATGCTAAACAGTGAGAAAAACTTCCAAATATTTTTTTGTGTTTTTCCTAGAAGCTTTATATTTTTAAGTTTTACATTTAAATCTAGGATTCATCCCAAATTAATTTTTATGAATCTTGTGAGGTGGGAGTCGAGTTCCATTTTTCTCCCCACATGGTTATCCAGTCATTGCAGCACCATTTGTTGAAAAGAACTTTCTACATTGAATTGCTTTAGTATCTTGGTCAAAATTCAATTTATCACATAAATATGGATTTATTTCTGGACTCTACTATTTCATTCTATTGATCTACAGGGCTATCTTTACACTGACACCTTGATTACTATAATAAAATCATGTTATGTGGGTATATATTCCAATTTTGTTCTTTTCTGTTAAGATTGTTTTATGTATTTTAGGTCCTTTACATTGCCACATGAATTTTAGAATTAGTCTGTCAATTTCTACAATGATTCTTCCTGAGTTTTTTAATTGGAATTGGTTATATATATATATGTCATTTTGAAGAAAATTAATATTTAACAGTATTAAGACTTCCAAACCATGAATATTGTATATCTCTCCATATTTAAGTCTTCTTTAATTTTTCCTCAGTAATTTTTTATAGTTTTCAGTATAGAGAGAAGTCTTTCAATATTTTATTATATTTACCTTTCTCTTATGCTTTAAAAATGACTATAAATAGATCTTAAAAAGATTTTATTTTACAAATTTTTCTTCTTGTATACAGAAATATGTTTGATTTTTGTATAATAACTCTGTAAACTTTGACCTTATTAAATTCACTTATCAGATCTCATAGTTGTTACTGTTATTATATTTTTGCAGATCCTTGGGGTTTTATAAGTAGCCGTCATGTCAGTCATGTCATCTGTGAATAAAGACATTTTTAATACTTTTAAAATTTGCATGCCTTTTATTGTTATTATTTTCTGTTGTGTTAGGACCTCCAGGTACAAAGTTGAATTGAAGCAGTAAGAGAGCATATATTTACTTTGCTTCCAATTATAATAGTGTTGCATTTTTCACTATAAAATATTCTATTCCATTGAGTTTTATAAGGTTAAGGAAGTTCCTTCCATACTTACTTTGTATAGTTTTTTAAAAAAATAATTAACAGATGTTTAGTTTTGTCAAATGTTTTTTCTGCTCTATTGAGATGGACCATATGTTAGTTTCACCTTAATTTTGTTAATGTATAGATTTGGTTTATAAATGTTAAAAATACTTTGCATTTCTTGACTTAACTCTACTTAGTTATGATACAGTATCCTCTTTATATATATTTGGATTTTATTTACTAATATTTTGTCAAGGATTTTTATGTGGATATTTAAGAAAGATATTTGTCTATAGTCTTACTTTCTTAAAATATTTTTGTGTGGTTTTGGTATCAGAGTATTGCTGGCCTAATAAAGTAATTTGAGTAAATATTTTTGTGTGGTTTTGGTATCAGAGTATTGCCAGCCTAATAAAGTAATTTGAGAAGTGTTCCTTTTCCTTCTATTTTCTAAAAGAGTTTGTGTAGAATTTGTGAATGTTTGATAAAATTCACCAGTCAACTGGTATGGATTTATTTATTTATTTATTTGGAAGGATTTTATTTACAAATTAGATGTCTTAAAGAAATATAGGGTGATTCAGATGTTTTGTTTCTTCTTGAGTCAGTTTTGATAATTTGTGTCTTTCAATGTATTTGTTCACTATTTCTAAGTTATTGAATTTATTGTCATAAAGTCACTATTCCTTTATTATCCTTTTAATATCGGTAGGAGCTATAGCAATGTCTCATTCCTGCTATTCACAATATGTGTCTTCTCTCCTTTTTCCTTGAACAATCTACATAGGAATTTTTCATTTTATTAATATTTTCTTATAACCATCATTTACTTTTATTGATTTTTAAAATAGTCCCTTTTTAAATGATTGATTTAAAAATATTATTTTCTTTCTTCTACTTTTTTTTTTTTTTTTTGAGACAGAGCCTCAAGCTGTCACCCTGGATAGAGTGCTGTGGCATCACAGCTCACAGCAAACTCCAACTCCTGGGCTCAAGCGAGTCTCTTGCCTCTGCCTCCCAAGTAGCTGGGACTACAGGC
>CAUYRH010067048.1:0-16104 GCA_963574655.1 Perodicticus potto | reverse complement strand
AGATTTAATCCTCAGAGTTTCATCTGGCCCTTTATGGGCATATGTTATCCACAGTTCACATGGAATGCCAAAACCTCCACAGGCCTTCTTGATTTTCTCACAGTGACCGAGATCAGATGTAGAGTCCATCAATACTACAACCATGCACTGACTTTCTGGTGTCAAACGCAACTCTACTCTTTCTGCAACCCACTCAAAGTTTTTCTTTACCGTTTGGAGCCTTTCAGTAGTTACTTCTTTGAGGTCCCGGTAAGACTGTTTGTCTTTCTGTTAGCTTCAATCTCCTGATGGCCAGAGTGTCCAGGAATCATTATCAATAATATCAGCAAGAACAATTTCTTTGTTGTTACATCAACACCAAATTCAATCTTCATATCAACCAGTGTACAGTTCTGGGGCAACCAGGATTTCTCCAGTATTTCAGATAGCTTGTGTAGCGTGACTCATGATATCCACTTCAATCTGGCCTACGACAAGTCCAGCAAAGCAAAACTTAGCAGCAATTAGCTGTTCTTCAGACCACTGGGGGTCATTATTGGCATCATCCTTGAAAAACATTTCCACTTTAGGTGGGTAAAATTTATATCCTTCCTTAACACCAGGATTTCTTTTGAGGAAAGAACCCGTTGCTATTCTTCTGCAAACCCATTCAATTGGAATCATTTCACACTGGGGCACAATGGAAGCTGACTCCCCATATTTCTTGGAGAAAGCAGTTTTGATACCTGCCTCTTGAAACAACTGAAAAATACAACAGGTAATTTTATTTGAAATTGCAGCTTTTCCTTCCAGGTGATTCTTTCTAGCTGCATTGCCTGTTGTAATCTGGTCCTTGGACTGCAGGAGGACTTTTCCTGGACTGTCCAACAATTCATAGACTTCCTTTGTTTTACCCTCATACAGCTTTTTAGCAATGTTCAATACCTGGGCTGTTGCCATTATTCCGAGTGGGCTGTGGGTAGCGTTCCCGCTGGGAAAAGAAGCAGAAATCTCATAGTTGTCATCGTTTAGCAAGCCTGGGCCAGGTTGGAACCCGTGTGGTGGGCATCCTAACCACTGAGCTGTGAGAGCTGAGCCTGATTTTGTTTTTATTTTTAAGGGGAAGTTCAGGGTAATAGTCCTGTGAAGAAGTAATGGTTTCAGAACACAATAATAAATACCTGTGGGTAGAAAAGACAACAGTTTATAATGTTGGTTGAAAAAACAAAAAAGGCAGCTGTGGAATTGGACAACTATGAGAAGTGATTGAAATTAAGTATAATTAATGAGCTAACAGTGGAATGTTAAATATTGTCTCATTGGGGCAGAAGTGTTTTAGCTCTATTTATGAGAAAGAAATGGCTAAAAGTAGATTAATCTTTTTCTCCCCAAACTATTTTTCCCTAAAGTAACAGGGTGGTTAGTTTTTTACAAATTGTGAACATTTCCTAGGCTAACTAATACTAAGTTCAAGGTGGTTTTTACTGTGAGAAAATTGAGACTTCAGTGTAATCATTGAAAAAGATATCTTCATCATTCATGTCAGATACAGTATTTCTCCTCAAAGTGATTTAATGTTGGTCATTTAAAAATTTTTTTTTGAGACAGAGTTTTATGTTGCTCTTGGTAGAGTGCTGTGGCATCACAGTTTCATAGCAACCTCAAACTCTTGGGCTTAAGTGATTCTCTTACCTCAGCCTCCCAAGTAGCTGAGACTACAGGCACCCATCACAATGCTTGGTTATTTTTTTGTTGCAGTTGTCATTGTTGTTTAGCTGGCGGGGCTGAGTTCAAACCCGCCAGCCTCAGTGTATGTGGCCAGCACCATCACCACTGTGCTATGGGTGCCACGCCTGGTCATTTAAAGTTTAAAGTGTCTATTTTTAAAAACCTTGCTTGTTCAGAGTTGGACAGTTACTTGGTGTCTGTTATAAGCACAACTTATAATTTAGATTTTGCTTTTCAGAGTTTGTTGAGTTTGAAAATTAAATTAGTAAGCTGTTTTTTTTTTCCCTTTTTAAAAAGTAAACATCAATACTTTGACTACCATCCTAGTAGAATTGAGTCATCAGTGCTCTGTAACATGGCACATAAAGGATATTAGAATCTACCTCTAATGTATCTTTCTTTCCTTCTTATTTCTTCCCTCCATGTTTTAGTCATAATGAAATATTTTTTGCTCCCCTTGCAAGTCATGTCTTTTTGTGTTTTTATGTCTTTGCAAAGGCTATGCCTTGCATGGGCTATTTGTTGTATATTTGTTGCATAGGCATTTGGAAAGCCTCTACACCATCCTGCCATTTTCCAACTCACGAGCTACTATTAATCTTTTATTGTCATTTTTTATTTGCATCTTTTATAAAGGGACAGGGTCTCATTATGTTGTCTGGGCTGGAATTGAAGTCCTTCTGTATCAGCCTCCTGAATAGCTGGGATTGCAGGCATGTGCCACTGGGCTCAGTTTATTATTCATCTTTAAACCAGATTAATGATTTGTTGCTTAATATGTGAAACTTCTCTTTGCCTCCAGGTGGTTGTTTTTCTTGGTGGTCCTCATAACCTAGTTTGTCTTGTTTAAAATATTATTCTTACTTAGTGAAACATTCGTATGTATTTTCTATGAGACTGAATGATTCTTTATACAGAAACTGAGTCTTATTCATCATTATATCCTGAGTACCTATCAAATATCCGTGCTCAGAGCATGTTTGGTTAGAAAAAAATAGAGTAAATAAGATATTTCATCTGCTTTAAATATCAGAATTAAAGCATGTAATCCTATAGATTCTGTATTCTGTAGCCTTTATCAGTCTGTATTTAGAGAACTTACCAGACGTATTATGTATTTAGGAAATTTATCTGCACATTCTACCACACGTCAACAAACATAAAGGTACTACAGGAGAGATGAAAATGTATTCCATTCTTCAAGGAATGCACAGTCTAGTGGTAGAAACAGATGAATTGATAATTACAATTGAAATTTAAGTTACTTAAAAGTAATAAAAAATTCAGTTTCTCTCAGTTTTGCTACATGTATTTCAGGTATTTACTAGTTACCTATGGGTAGTGGCTACTGTATTGAACAGTGTAGACATAAGATATTTCTGTCATTGCAAAATGTTCCATTTGACAGAGATGTTGTAGAACATTATAAGTAAATTTGAATCTGCATGTTCTAGTTTGAGATGTTAATTTTCATTTTAATCACATTATTTTTTCAAATAAAATTTGCTTTTAGGTTTTGAAATCTTATTTTTGAAATTACTGAATGGAATCTATTCTAATATATTGCAAAAAAATCAGCATTGTAAATTTTCCTAGGTCTTTAGCCTATGGTAGCATTTAAACTAAGCAGTTTCAGAATTTGATTTGCAGCCTAAGTGCTGATATTATCTGATTTCTATGCTAATAATTCCTGGTATGGTGTTCAAGCATAATGGTTAAGAGCAGTACCTTTGGGATCAGAGAAATCTCCCTCTGCCATCTACTGGCTATGACCTTAAGCAGATTTTTTAACAGCTTGGTATTTTTTTTCCAGTGAAATGAGAGTAACAATAATATTTACCTCAAGGGGTTATTGAGGACTAAATAAGGTAATGGATATCAGGTACCTAAGTAAGTACCCTCACTCATTTTCATTAAATGCTAGCATTAAATAGTGTTTGAACTATCAATTTTTTTTTTTTTTTTTTGAGACAGAGCCTCAAACTGTCACCCTGGGTAGAGTGCTGTGCTGACACAGCTCACAGCAACCTCATACTCTTGGGCTTAAGCAATTCTCTTGCCTCAGCTTTCTAGGTAGCTGGGACCACAGGCGCCTGCCACAGTACTCGGCTATTTTCTGGTTGTAGTTGTCTTTGTTGTTTGGCAGGCCCGGGCTGGATTTGAACCCACCAGCTCTGGTGTATGTGGCTGGTGCCTTAACTGCTTGAGCCACAGGCACTGAGTCTGAACTACCAATTGTTAAAAAGACAATTTTTTTTTTAGAAAGTTGGGGAAATTGTAATAATGACTGGGTGTTAGAGCATACTAAGGAATTGTTAAGTTTGTTAAATATAGATGATGATTATGTGGGAGAAAGTTCATATTTTTGAAGAGACATACTAAAATATGTAGCAGTGAAATGATATATCTGAATTGCTTTAAAATAATTCAGAAAAAGAGTAATAAAGGGGACAAAAAAAAGTTGGTGTTCTATTTCTGGTGAAGAAAAACCTTCCTACCTAAAACAGCTAAAAAAGCAGACAAAATGTATAAAAGAGTGATTTTCTAGATTTTGGACATTGTACAGCAAAGGAAAGTGATCTCTGAAGGATTGAGAAATAAATTGAGTTCTGTGATTGCTCTGGCTTGCTGCCTAGAAGAGTTTCCTATCTGTAGAGCAGGATGAGGGATCAGTGCTTTCCCTTAATTAAGGGAGTCTGGGGAGGCCAAAGCATCTGGAGACTTTGGGGCAGAATACTGGAGATGTTCAGGGAGAGGGAACTTCAGAGATTTACAGAGGAGCCCCTCAAGTATCCTGAGAACTGATTAGTGCAAATATCTAAGGAAACTTTCTAAGGCTAGTAAAGAATTATCTGAAAAGATCAGAAAAAATAATATTTGCAGAGTCAGGAATAGTGTTTTTGTTTGTTTTATCAGCCAGAGTGGAAAATGTCTTAACAGGTCTCTCAGGTGTGTCCAACCTGCGGCCTGCATGCAGATTATGTAAGGATATTTTTGCTTACTTGTGATGGTGGATATCATGAAAATTATGCATAGACTTTTTTTTTGCTTGTCGGTTTTTGTTAGTGTTTGGGTATTTAATATTGTGACCCAAGACAGCTCTTCTTCTTCCAATGTGTGGCAGAGAAGAAAAAGGGTTGGACAGTCCTGGTAGAGTCTCTTAAAGTTTGGCCTTAGTAGTGGGGTAAATTAGCCTTAAAATGAACGCTACTCTGACCCAGTCTGATGTGACAAAGCTTAAAAGCAAGACCCGAAAGGGTTTAAGTGTTTCTAGGTAATTTAATCATGCCCCAGAATAAAGCTCAAAAATAGTTAGGGAAGTACAAAAATATCTAGCATACGAGGTAAAATTTATAATGTCTGACGTCCAGTCAGAAATTACTAGGCATGCAACGAAGTAGAAAAATTTGCCTCATTGTAATCATGAGAAAAAAAATCAGAACCAAAATAGAAATAAAAGGTAATAGAATTAGTAAAGATTTAGTAATACACTTTTTATAACTATTCTATATGCTCAAGAAACTAGAAGATTGAACATGTTAAAAAGAGACTTGGAAAATGTAAAAAAGACCCAAAGAGATCTTTTTTCTTCCTTTAGAGATGAAAACTATAATGTTTGAGATGAAAAATACCCTTGATGGGATGAATGGCAAATTAGACATCAGAAAAGAAAGCCTAAGCCAAGACTCATGAAGTATACAAAATAATAGATTTCATGGCAAAAATATGTAATTTGACTCTTATCTAGCCTTTAGATATAACTTCCAGTTCATAGGAAATAAAGGGAATACAGAAATAATTCACAACACGTCACTAGGAAGCAAACACACATATCCACAGTGTGAGAAATGCTGCAATAAATTTACTCCGTTCTCTTCAGAAATGAAGGTTGTGCTATTGTTGTACACCATGGTGAACATGTATGTCACTGAATTGTATGTTTAAAAGTAGCTAAAATGGTAATTTTTTGTTATATGTATTTTACTGCAATTAAAAAATTACTGTTTAAATAATTTTTAAGTGTATAGTAGCATTAAGTACATCCACTTTTTTTTTTTTTTTGGTTGCAGTTTTTGGCTGGGCCAGGTTTGAACCTGCCACCTCCCATATATGGGGCCTGTGCCCTCGTCCTTGAACCACAGGCGCCACCCTAAGTACATCCACATTTTCATGCAATCATCACTAATATTCTTTTTCAGAATTTTTCTTTTTCCTAAATTGAAACTCCATACTCATTAAACAGTAATTCCTCATTTCCTTCTTTGCCTAAGTCTCTGGCAACCACCATTCTAATTTGTGTCTCTGTGATTCGACTATGTTACTTCATATAAGTGAAATCACATAGTATTTGTCTCTTTGTAACTGGTTTATTTCACTTAGTATAGTGTCCTCAAGGTTCATCCATGTTGTAGCGTATGTCAGAATTTCCTTCTTTTTAAAGGTTGAATAGTATTCCTTGTTTACATCTATCACATTTTGCTTACGTATTTATATATTGGTGGAGACTTGGGTTGCTTCTTTTGGCTACTGTGAATAGTGCTGTTTGGACCAGAGCTGTGCAAGTATCTGTTCAAGTCCTTGCCTTTAATTCCTTGGGATATATACCCAGAAGTGGAATATATGGGAATTTTATGTTTAATTTTTGAGGAGTTGCTGAACTATTTCAATAGCGGCTGCACCATTTCCACGGTGGCTGTACCATTTTACATTCCTGTTAGCAGTGCACAAAGGTTTCAGTTTCTCCACATCATCTTCAACACTTATTGTTTTCTTTTTCTTTCTTTCTTTTTTTTTAATAAAAGCCATTCTAATGGGTGTGAATAAATTTTTATGTTATATATATATTAACACAAAATTAAAGATCCGAGGGGAGAAAAAGGTGTGTGCAGAAACTATTCTAGGTAAGAGAGACAAAATCAAAGATAATGCATAATATTTGTGTGGATCCTGGTTTTGAAAAATCAACTATAAACTTTGGGGACATCTGTATATGTCCCAATATTAGAGGATATTAGGTAATTATTGTTAATTTGAATGATACTATAGTTATATAGGAAAATATTAAAACACTTAAGGCTGAAGTGTTACAATGTCTGCGACTTACTTGAAATGGTTCAGCATCAAACAATAGCTAGCTAACAAGATAGATGAAACAAATGTAGTAAAATGTTAATTGTTTTGTCTAGGAGACATTACATAGATGGTGTTCATAATAGTATTCTTTGAAATTTTCCATGTTTGAAAGTTTTAAGATAAGCTATAAATGTTTGATGTTAATCTCTTTTCAGAAAAAGAGGCCATTAAAAATTTGTATTTATTTTTAATAAATAATTTCTTTTAATCCTTGACATGTCTAGGTTTTCTTCTTTATTTTATGGGTTTATCTTCCAGATGCTTCATCTTTAATTTTTTTACCCTTTGTATGTTATTACTATGGATTTTAGGAGGAGATTTTTGTGTCATCTTCACTAGTGGTGTATACATTCTTCATCTATACTCCAATTTTTGAAAGGGCAATTCAGCTGTCAAAGCTTTGGCATTACTCTTTTAGCCTAAAGGTTTTAACTTCATGCTCTGTAGGAAAATGTCTCCTAATTCATAAATAATTTCTTTCCTAACCACATATTTGCTTTAGGTTCCCAGTGGAGTCTCTGGCCAACTCCTAAGTACTACGTGTACTGTATTAAGATTCATGAAGTGCCATTTTGTTTTTTGTTTTTGTTTTTTGGTTAAGAAGGTAGATGTCACACTCTTTAGTGTTATTATGGGAAATGTGGAATTCTACTTTAAGACATTAAACATTCTCTGGGGTTTTGTTTGTTTAAGCCTGACAACTAGTTGACTATCCCAATATTAAGCATACCCAGATTTACACATATTTCAGCAGCATAGCAGGATTGAAGACAATTAAGTAGTTGAAGAGTTGCAAGATCTCTGCAACTCTTTGGAGATTGGAAGTTTAGATTGGAAGTTTCTATTTCCAGTTTTGCAACTAGCTAGCTCTGTGATCTTGATGAAGTTTATCATTTTCTCTGGCCTGTTTTCTCACACAGAAAATTTGAAAAATTTTAAGACTTCTTTCACTTCTAATATTTTTGCGTATTATTCCTTTAATATATTATTTCCAGTGTTTGAAGGTATGAGAGCAGACCACTGAATCCTCTTGTGAAAATTGTGTGGGTTTCTTTCTTTCTTCCCCCCTACATATATGTTAACTCAGAACTTTCTTACTTGTTTTTTCTTGAGACAGTGTCTCACTTTGTTGCCCTCAGTAGAGTGCCAGGGTGTCACAGCTCATAGCAACCCCAAACTCTTGGGCTTAAATGATTCTCTTGCCTCAACCTCTCTTTCTTGTTTTAGACAACAAAATCTCTAGTCTTCTTAACCCATGGACTGCCCTACTTTTTATGGCAACAGAACTTTTTCTTTGTACTAAGAAATATATTTATTGCAATTCTTCCTAAGAATTAGTATATTAGGTATTGTTCTCCATTTGTATCTTTGTATTTACTCTCTAACCTTCTCTACCCTGCTTTATGCCCGTAGGAAGCTGACCTTTATGAATTACATCTACAAGCCTTGTTTCCTCTGGTATCCAATAGGGTTTAGCCAGAACTGAAGATAAGAGGAGAGTAATGTCAGGATATTTATTTCCCTGGCTCCGTTTTTATTAGTTGATAATGTATATATTCCTCTGCTGAAGGCCACACAGCTCTTGTCAGCTCTCTCCCAAAGCTGATTATGAGTTCTAATAACTGCAGTACTACCTTTCCTGGCCCATTAAGGCCTGGCCCAGCTTTCCACTGTTCTTATGTTTAGGGTGCCTCATTATCTTTTGTTGGTTTTTGTTAACTTTGCCCATATCTTTTTTTTTTTTTAACAAGTGAACAGTTTATTAAGAATTAAACAAAGGTATGATGTGATACAGTACAAGCAAGACACTCAAGATAGGTATAATAGTATTACTCGCACAAAAACTTAAATTTCACCTCAAAAAAAATCATAAGACAAAAGAAAGTTAATACTTTGCATGAAATATTTTATTTTATTTTATAACAGTGAAATTGCTTTCTCTGCCCATATCTTTTTAAGCAGTTCTTTTATTAGATTCTCCCTAATTACCACCCTTGGCAGTTTCTGTCCTCTTGTAATTTTAAATATCAGGTAAATGATGGGTAAATTACCATGTTTCTTACACTTGGGGACTAGGTACTTTTTTTTCTGTTTAAAAAAATTGCAGTAAATGATACATAACATAAAACTTACCACTTTAACCATTTTTAAGTATACATTTCATTGGTATTGAGAGTAATTACCAGGTCATGCAACAATAGCCATGATCCATTTTCAGAAATTTTTCATCGTCCCAAGGAGAATCTTCATACCCTGTAAACAATAACTTCCTATTATGTCTTCTCCCAGCCCTGGATAATCATTAGTCTACTTTCTGGCTTTGAATTTTACTAGTGTAGGAACTTCATATGAATGGTGTCATGTACAGTTTGTCCTTTTGAATCTGTTAATGAACCCGCAATGGGGATTTCCTTTATCAACCTCACCTCACAGAAAGCTACTTACTAAGACAATAAGGATTGTCAAGGAAGAAAGGAGGAATGATCTACCTCAAATCTGCCTCTCTGACTGACAGGCTCAGGGTTTTTTTGCGGAGGTGAAATGAATAATGTGTGAAGCGAGTGAATATCCTTATATGTTTGCGATGGAGTGTGGGACATGGCAAGTACTGTGAGAAATAATGCAAGTACATACATTGCACAATCAAAAATTGGCAGGTAAGTTCCTCCCAAGGAGGGGATTCTACTAGGTTATTAAGTATGAAATGTCTGATTTCCTTAAGTACTGAGTTGACAATTGATATCTCTGACATTTCAATTTGACAAGTCTCTCTCTTTTTTTATTATGAAGGTACGTCCTCATTCTTTCAAATGCATGTTTTGGCTTGTGATTGTCAAGTTTTGTTTTTTTTTTTAGAGCAATTTTTGTGAAACCATGGATAAAAAAAATTCTTGTCATTTTTGAATATCAGTTCCATTGTGGAACCAATGTAGCACGGACAGCTTAAAATATCAACAATGTTTGGAAAGGATCTGGCTAATGAATGCATAGTACGTTAATAGTTTGAAAAGTTCTATTCTCATGATTTTAGTCTTGAAAATGAGCCATGTGGGAAACCTGAGACCAATATGAATAATGATACTCTGAAAGCTGTAGTGGAAGTGAATCCATCTCAATCTATGTGTGTATTAGCAGCAAGGTTTGATGTTACTATTCCAACAATACTGGACTATTTGAAACAAGTTGGCAAGATATGGAGGCTGGACAGATGGGTTCTACATGAATTAAACTAGTGTCAGAAGAGAAATCATCTGGAAGCTTGCCTTTCTTTGCTGTCACAACATAAAGGCGAACCATTTCTACACTGTATTGTTATGTTTGATGAAATGTGATTTCTTTTTGACAATTGCAAGCATTCGGCAGAATGGTTGGATAAAGATGAAGTGTCAAAACTGTTTAAAACTGAATATGCATGAAAAAAAGATAATGTTAATCTGTTTGGTGGTTCAGCACTGGTATTATCCAGAGCAGCTTCTTGAAATATGGTCAGTCAATTACCGTGGATGTCTATTGCAACCAATTGGATGAAATGATAAGGATGCTTGTGATTAAGCAGCCAAGATTGGTCAATTGAGATAGCTCAGTCCTCTTGCAAGACAAAATCATCTCACAAACAACACTGCTAAAACTATAGAAATTGGATTTGGACCATATTTACCAGACCTTGCACCAACTGACTACTATTTTTTCCAAGCTTTGGTCCACTTCTTGCAAGGAAAAATATTCAGTTCTCAATAAGCAAAAATACCTTTTGTAATTTCATTGCCATTTGTTCTCCAGGATTTTTCGCTGCTGGCATAAACAAGTTTCTGTTAAGATGGCAAAACTGTCAATAATTTAAGTAGATACTTTGATTAATTGTATTACTTCCTGTTTGAGATATAATAAACTTTTGATTTGAAATTGAACATTTTGAGGACAGCACCTGTGAGTCAGTGAGTAGGGTGCTTGTCCCATATACCGTGGGTGGCAGTTTCGAACCCCGCCCTGGTCAAATTGAAATTGAACATTTTGTATTTAATGACCTAATAGTAGTATCATGACCTAGGGGTTAATATTGGTCATTCTTTCAACCTTGTGCACAGGCGGCATGTGTGGAGCGGGCTGCTCAGTGAGTCTTTGGGCACAGTCTATGGTGGGGTGTCACTTATCTTCTCTGGACTAACAAGTGGTAGAAGGCTTTACAGTTATCTTGTGGCTGCAAGGAAGTTCCACCATTTCTGGGAGAAAAAGACTCAAAAGGGAATCTGTCAGTGCATTAGCAAGTTAACTAAGTTCTGATCAGCAAATCTTACTGGCCTGGGAACTTGAAACATAAGAAAACTACAAAAAGATTTTTTTATTTATGGGGCCAGTTACACATCTACCCAGACTATAGCATAGAATTTTCTTTTTACTAAAGGTTGACTAATATTCTGTTATATTTACATGCTGTTAAAAGAAAAATATGAGGGGACTGGGCTCACATCTGTAATCCTAGCACTCTAGGAGGCCAAGACAGGTGGATTGACTGAACCCAGGAATTCGAAACCTGCCTGAGCAAGAGCCAGACCCTATTTTAAAAAATACCTGGACATTGTGGCAGGCGCCTATAGTCCCAGCTACTTGGGAGGCTGAGTTAAGAGATCACTTGATCCCAGTTTGAGGTTGCTGTGAACTATGATGGCACCGCACTCTACTGGGGCAAGAAAGTGACACTCTGTCTCAAAAAAAAAAAAACAAGAAAGGAAGGAAGGAAAGAAAGAAAGAACTTTTCACAAATTAAATTAAACAGTTGAATCAAGCAAAGAACAATTTATGAATTGGGCAGCCTTTAGAACTAGCACAGCTTCAATGTGACTCTAGGGCTACGTTATGGTCAGATATTATTTATGGACAGAAAACTGAAATGAAGTACAGAAACAGCTGGATTAGAGCTGAGTATTTGCCTTACTGAACTAGGTTTGAGTTGGTGCCTTTTGATGGAGGGAAACTTGGCTGCTGCGATTGGCTGAGATTTGGCTACTTGTTACAAAAATAGGTATGTTTACACCGTCAGTTAGGTTACAGTTCCCTGTGTGTAGAGAAACTTTAGGCCTAACTTAAAATGTGTATGGAGGCACTTTAGACCAAAATAATTCTTATAAATGATACCAAATTTGTTTATCTATTCTTTCGTTAATGAATACTTGATCTGTTTCTACCTTAGCAACATTAGCATACCATTTTTTTCTTTCTTTCCTCTAAGTGAAGGATTTTCACCTTTTCTTCGCTTAAAGGAAGCAATTTATGGCTTCTCTCTGGCATATCTGTATTGCCAGCATCACTACTTTTGTAATCTGAGGCCTTTATTAAGTAAAATAAGGGTTATTTGAACATAAGCACCCTGAAATCAGATAACTGAGATGGCTACGAAGTGACTAGTGGCCAGGTACCACATACAGACAACATGGATATGCTGGAAAAAGGGAGGATGGTGGGACAGCGTAGCACAGTGTGAGGTTTCATTGTGCTGTCTACCCACAATGGCACCCAGTTTAAAACTTATGAATTGTCTATTTTTGAAACTTTCTGTTTAATATTTTCAGACAATAGTTGACTGCAGACAGCTAAAGCTAAGGACAGGGAAAGTGCAAATGAGGGCAGATGACTGTACTTTATGATTATGTAAAATTTAGGAAAATGCAAAAGCATCTATATTGGGCATTTTTGGTGATGGCATTGGAAGTACATGGGTTTCTAAAATTCTGAGTAAGAGGAGCTATTCTTTCTAATCAATGAACTGTTGGTCCCAAGAGTGTGGGGAAAATACCTATTGTGTTTTTCTTTCTGTATCCTCCAGCATAGGTTTTCAGCTGGGATACTTGACAGTGTATGGAGACATTTTGGGTTGTTACAGTCAGCTACTAGCATACAGTATTACCTACCCAGATAAACAGAGCAGAATAAACTTTGAGTTTGAGGAGAAAGTGAAATAAACATAGGAGAATTTAAGAGCTTTGGGAATTTTGTTTTATCCTTGCTTCTGATATTTTCATGATTTTTTTCCCCCACCTTTTCATCACAGAATGTTAGAAAAGCATCTTGGAGACCATGTAACTTTATTCCCCCAATTTTACAAGTGAGAACCCTGAGTCCCGATAGTATCCAGGGGTAAAATTTGAATAACTAGGATCTGAATTTAAGTCTTAAGTCTATTACACTTTATTGTTTCACACATTATTGTTCTCTTCTCTTTTTTTTATGTTTTGGAATGCTTTCTCTTTAAAGAAGGCCAGAGTGAGAGCTGCATTCTAGAAAAAGATGAATAGAAGCAATTAGATTACCGTCTACAATAGTTTGTCAAACAGAAGTTGTGTCTGGGGATAAAGATTGGGCAATTGGTATTTCCTTTGTGCTTTTAGAAATGTGACCATGATGATGGAACAGGAAACTCAAATTTTAGTATATATTAATAGCTCTCTTTAATCTTGAGAACTGTCAGTGAGGCTAAAAGTGCCTTGGAATGACTTACAGGCTTAAGAAGAAAAGATAGGAAGAAAAGAAATACAGAGAAAAGAGGAAGTGGAAATAGAGTTGCATTTCCTGGGTCTGGTAGAATGCTCTGAGGTAGTTTTTCCAGATCCTAGTATTTATGAATAAATTTTATAGTGGTGGTATTTTAATATTTCATTTTTTAGGTTCTTCCTGTTTAGGATCTGGTCAGAATAATCCTGGCCTTTTCCATAACTACTACCAGAATTTTAGTATACTCATTTTCTCTTGAACCTGATTATATGCAGGAAAATATTAATACATTTGACTAAACTGATCTGTAGAATTCAGCAGATGAAGTTTAAGTAGCTACTCTACCTATCTTACACCAGTAATGGATTTTTTTTTTTAATTTTGTTTTGTGGAGATGGGGTCTTGCTCTGTCATCTAGACTGGATACAGTCATTGCTCACTGCAACCTTCAACTCCTGGGCTCAAGTGATCCTCCTTCATCAGCCTCCTAAGTAGCTGAGACTACAAGGGCATGACACCAAACCTTGCTAATTTTTTTTTTTTTTTTTGGTAGAGACCAGGGTCTCACTCTGTTGCTCAGGCTGATCTCAAACTCCTGGCCTCTAGCGATCCTCCTGTCTCAGCCTCCCAAAGTGCAGGGATTATAGGTGTGAGTCACCATACCCAGGCCAGTATTTTAGCTACTCTTAATGCTGCAAATTAGTCCAGGTTAATTTTTAATATTTAATTTTAATATCTGAACCACAGAATGCAGTAAATAACTTTTGTGATTATTTTCTCAATTCTCCCAGATTGGCATGTAACTATAGATTGAGGATCCCTAATCCAAAACATTGAAATCCAAATGCTCCAAAATCTGAAACTTTCTGAATGTTGACATGATACCACAAGTGGAAAATTTCACAACTAACTTCATGTGATGGGTCACAGCCAAAACACAGAGTTTATTCAGTATTTCCAAGGAAACACAAACCCTCATAGTCTCCTTTAGCTGTAATATATCTTTTGTGTGGAAAGTATACCAAGTTAGTTCTGTGTACAAAATAATAAAAAAATTATATAAAAATTGCTGGACCTGGTGGCTTACTCCTATAATCCCAATGGTAGTTTACACCATTGTATAATCCCAGCACTTTCAGAGGCCGAGACAGGAGAACACTTGAGGCCAGGAATTCAAGACCAGCCTATGTAACATTGTGAGAACTCATCTCTACTAAAAAACAAAAAGAAAAAAAAGAACAGAATTAACTAGGAGTGGTTTTGGCATGTGCCTATAGTTGTAGCTACTCAGGAGGATGAGGCAAGAAAGTCACTTGAGCCCCAGTAATTGAGGCTGCAGTGAACAGTGATCACATGACTATACTCTAGCCTGGGCAACAGAGTAAGACCCCATCTCAAAAAATTTTATATTTATATAAAATTATTTTCAAGCCATGTGTATAAGGTATATATGAAACATAAATGAATGTTGTGTTTAGACTTTGATCCCATCCTCAAGATATCTTATTATATACATATTAGCAAATATTCCAAAATTGAAAAACCTCAAATCCAAAACACTTTTGATCTCAAGCACTTGGAATGAGAAATACTCAGCCTACAGTACCATTCTAGATACATAGGAGAAAAATTAAATCATTGCCCAATAATGTATAAAATCTTTCATGGAAACCCTGTTGAGAAAGGCTGCAAGATGTCAGTGACTATGCTTTGTTATTAACTCTCCACCTTAGCACCATAGAGTTGAGCCAGTTTGAGACTGATGAAAGAGTACAAGTAAGAAGGATTGTGGGAATTTTTATTGATTTCATACTGTTTTGGAGAAACGCTGAGAAGTTACAGATTTAATTGAATATTCCACAGGGAATATGAAATATGTGTAGTCATTATGATTAAATCTAGGTAATTGATGTTTACAAATGAGAAATGCCTTACAGTAGAAAATAATTTCCTAAAAATGAATAGACTGTTTTAGGAGGAGTTTTGGGTTTACAGAAAAAAAACTAAATGTACCCCTTCTTCCTACACCTCAATTTCCCCTGTTTTTAACGTCTTGCATTAGTGTGATATATTTGTTAAAATTGATAAGCCAGTACCAATAGCATTATTATTAACTAAAATCCCTAGATCACATTGGGTTTTCTCTGGGTTCATTCTGTTAGTCTTTTTCAAAAATATTAAGTTTATTAACCATTTTTAAGCGTACTGTTCAGTAGTGTTAAGTATTATATAATCACATTATACAACTGACCTCTAGAAGTTATTCATCTGGAAATAATTTTTATAAATAAGGCTGAGTGGAGTGACTCATACTTGTAATCCTAGCACTCTGGAAGGCTGAGGCAGGAGGATTGCTTGAGCCCATGAGTTTGAGGTTGCAGTGAGCTATGACAATACCACTACATTCTACCTAGGGTGAGAGAATGAGACCAGAAAAAGTCACAGTTCAGATAGATATATGAGGCTGCTAAAAGTATGAGTTTTGTTTCCCTTTGATTTTTAAACTTTTGGTAACATTAAAAAAAAAAACTATAGGAAGGGGAGCTAATCAGTGCTAGTGTGAGAGTAGACCATCCAAAAATCGAAATATCTTCTCTTAGCACTCTAGTCCAGGCCAGAACTGCATGGTATACTGCCTAGGCATACTTAATGATAGCAGAAAGTTTACTGCCCACTACAGCAGGAACAAGAGCTTTGTTTTTATGATGATAGTGATCAGAGGAGTGGAAGAAGTGATTGTTTACATTGGTAAACAATAGCAATATTGGCCATTTTTTC
>CAUYRH010067047.1:0-27041 GCA_963574655.1 Perodicticus potto | reverse complement strand
CTGGGTTGATTACACCAGTGATCTCTTCAAATTTAAGCTTTACAACCTCAGATTCAGGAAAGCCGCCACCAATATTAAGCAGGTACATGCTGAAACCAACCTCAGCTCCCATGTCAAAGACACAGCAGGCATCAGAGATCGCCTGCACGAAGGTCTCAGGATCAGTACAGCTTCCTACATGGAAGCTGACACCAATGACATCAATATTTAGCTCTTTTGCCCGTTCCAAAAGAATTCTGCTGGTTTTGAGTGTGGCACCAAATTTAACACTGAGTCGACAGACTGCTTTAGGATTATCAGTGGCAATCCGCAAAACCAACTTGGTCTTTGGATGTGCTCTGGCAACTTTCATCAACTCAACTTCACTGTCAAAAGTCATCATCTGGACCCCATAACTTGCAGCGTACTTTATTTGAGACACTTGTTTACAAGGATTTGCATAGATAATCCTCTCTGGAAGCACCCCAAGACTTTGTACCAATTGTATTTCAGCCTTGCTAGCACAGTCAAATCCTGTACCAATGGCAGTGAGGGTCTTCACAATGGCTCTACTGTCATTACATTTAACTGCATAAAAGGGAGTGACACGAGGAAGAGCTTTTAGCCATCTTCGGTGTTTCTTCAGAACATCTCCGAGGTCTGCTACATAGAAGGCATCCTTATCATCAGAAGAGGAAACTTCATTGATTTTTTGGTCCAGAATGTCCTTGAAAGTAAAACCTACATCAAGCAAGTGGCAGTCAAACTCTTCATTACTAATGTTGTTCATGGTTTTTTGATGTTTATTTGAAAAACCAAGAGATGGAATTTTAAGAAATACTTCCACCTTCTCACAAAGGCAATTCTCCAGGAATTCTGAATCCTACGTGTGTGTCCTCCAAGCAACAGTGGAAACATGCTTAGAGCATCTGGGTGTCACAGGCCAGCCCCATGGAGAAGCCAGAAAGCCACCACCCGCGCAGAGCTGAAGCCGGAGCCGCAGGAGAGCTCGGCCTCCCCCACCGCACCCGTCAGCGCCTGGCTCTCACCTGCTGGAGACGCTGGCCTGAGGTGGCACTGGAGCAGCTGGCAGAGGGGCGGCGACTTCAGGGAATGACCTCCACATTTTCAATGTCAATAGAAAATGGGTTATAAAAAAGCTGTATGTCCTGTTCATGGAGATGAAGCTCTTTAAATCTAAATTGGAGCTCCTTTTGCAATTTTTCCAGTGAATTAATACATGTTTTGTTTGGGAATACAAGGAATGGTTTTTCTGCTAACAGATTTTGTGGCCAGAGATGAGTCCACTGCTAAACAGGACAGGCAGCAGAGGCAAAAACACCTGGCTGGCCGGATAAATGTCCTCGGTGGGCCGCAGTTTGAGGACCACTGAATTAAGTGGTAGAATTTTTTTCTAATCAAAAGTTTTAAATTTGGGTAGGCTAACACATTTTAATCATAATATTATGGAGTTGATGTTTTGATTCAAAGCAAACAATGAACATGCAAAATAAATAATAAAATGACCCTCTTGAGCTTAATTTGAGTGGGGGAAAACAAATATAGGTTCTCTATGGGACTATGGCTATAGCTTATTTCAGTTGTGACTAGCTGGGTACTTGTCAATGTCTAGATCTCTTTCTAGTGGGAAATTCTGTGAGGATGGAGATAGCATCTATTGTCTTCTTTATTGTAACTCCAGGGACTGGCCAGTGCCTGCAACTAAGTAGATGCTCAATAAATAAATAATGAATCAATGAATATACTTTGGAAATAGTTGAGTTGTCATTTTCAGATTATTTCTGTCAGTAATTACTTTTGCTTTGATCAAATATTCTTTTGTCTTTTGTGAAATGAAAATTCAAATTGTACAAAGTAATACCTGAATCTATCCTCCTTGAAAACTAGAACTTTATTGATATTTCCAATTTCAGCAAAGATAGAGTAGCCTCAATGCTCTCAAGTTTTTCTTCTTATAACTAAAAACCCGTAGACATCATATAAAAAGTGTGCAGAGAAAGACTTTGAAAGATGGAAAGAAGACAGATGGTCTGTAAGCTTTTGGACATGGGAAACAACATGACTATCAGTCCCCTGGACTTGATTACTTCTCGAACATCACAAACAGGGGGTTCTGCCAGCCTCCCACCTAGGCCTCCAACAGTCACAGGCCATAAGAAAAGCCTCTTCCCCCTAGACAAAGAACTAAGAAAAGGATGGCCTAATAGCAGAAAACCTTCTTGGCAACATTCACCCTGTACTAGCCAAATACCAATGGAAAACCAATCCCTGAAGTTTTAGCTAGGCCAAATAGCTGATCTTCCCATCCATGATCCCAACCAGCTGAAGGAAGCAGCAGTGCTTTGATTCCCCACCTGGTGGTGTCAGCAGAATTGAGCAAGGAGCTAATCTTACCTTCCCTGCCCAACTGAAGCAGGCAGGGCTTGGATTCTCCCAGGGGGTGATATTTTCACGGTTGAGTGGAGACCTGATCTTCCATCTACCACATGGTAGAAGTAGGCCGTGCTTCTGTTCCCCTGCCAGAGTACTGTCAATGGAGACTATTAGTGAGGTGAGACTCTGCACCTGCCCACCATCAATAAGACAGTGTAAGATAAGGACAGTCTTTTTCCCTCACTCCAGTGGTGAGTTGAGCTTTCACTCTCACCCAGCATCACAAGACTGAATAAGACAGTAAAAGTTGGAGTTAGGAACATTCTACTTTCTCCCAAACAAGTGAGGGAGCTGGACTTCCATACCCACCCAGCATCAGAGAGACTAAATGAGGTATTGTAAAGCAAAGCTATTTGACATTCTGGTTTTGGCCTACCAGTGTTAGTAGGATCATATCTGGATCAATGAGGCTGTTCAAGGTTGTCATGTTCAAGGCTCTAGAGTGGTACTAGTTAACCAGATTTCTCAGGAGGGACTTTTCCCCTTCTGTCTAAGAATCAAAAATGATTCTTAGGCACTGTCTGATGTGTAGGCAGTTAGGATGTTTATTTCAGCTTTCCTCTTATAATGTCGACTGCAGGAACAGGAGGCCTTGGCCAAATATGGTTAGCCTGACTGATACATATCAGCCTGACTGAGAAGGTCTCTATCCAGAGACCATTCTCAGAATTTGTGGGACTCTACTAGGTCAGTTATCAGGTGTTTCTTTCATAAAGGGAATTTAAGCTACTCTTGGAAGTGTAAGCTTTGTTTTAAAGGTAGGAAAGTTTCATCTGTGCTGAGATGGCTTTGTGTCTAGGGAAATTAGCACTTTTTTTGTCCCATTGTCATAGAGACCTGACAATCCTCAGACAGGGCCAGGTGAAATCCCCAAGCCAGATGCCTCATGCTGCTAAGTGGCCCATAGTGTAGCAACTGTGAGATGTACAAGTGGGCCTTATGACTGTCATTATTAATTTTACAACCATGATGTATCTCTCACAGTATACTCAAAGGTAGTGAGATGTGGAGCTACTTCTCCAGCCCCAGTGTGAGTGGGGACAAGTGTGGGGGCTGAGCCTCCACCTCTATTGCAGTATCAGTGAAATGGAATAAAGTGGTAGGAAGCAGGCCAGTTAGCACTGCACTCCCCTCTCCCTTGGGGTCAGTAGTACTCAGAGGAGTTCTACTTCTGTAGGAACAGAAAGAGCTTTAGTAAGCTATTAAAAAACATTTCAACTAGCAATTATAAATATTCTGAAAACAAGTAAAATTAGAAAATTTTAGCTAATAAATAGAAGTTATAAAAAGAACTAAGTGGAACTTACAGAAATGAAAACTACAATCACACACACACACAAAATCCTCAGTGGGTGGACTTAATAGTAGAATTGTGATGACAAAGGATAGATTCAGTAAGCTTGAAGACAGATCAACAGAAATTATTCTAGAATTTACCCAGTCTGAAAAACAAAGAGATGTAGAATATCTGTGGAACAGTAACAAAGGACATAATGAAAGAATTCCTTGCACAACCTGTGGTCTGGGAGGAGTGACTGGCAGCATCTAACCCTTTTGGATGAAGTCCTACCATGATACAGGAATACATCTGATTCTCTAGAGCTCACGTATCTAGGAAAGCTATCACCTGCTAGAAGAGATATAAAAGAATCTGACTTAACAGATGGACCAGAATTAACCAAGGAAATAATACAGAGGAAAATACCCAAGGGTTCATATCATCAGAGATTCAAAAGGTAAAGAGAGAGAGACTGAAAAAGTATTCAAAGAAATAATGACTGACACCTTCCTAAGTTTGATGATAGCTGAGTACGTTTATCCCAGATAGGGTAAACCTAAAGGAATTCATATGGAGGCATATCAAACTTAAACTTCTGAAAACTAAATGCACAGAAAAAAATCTTAAAAATGACTAGAGAGAAGTGACTCATTACTTATAGGGGAAGGATTTGAATGACCGCAGATTCAATCTGAAACCATGGAGGCCAGAGAAAATAGCACAGTATTTTTTAAGCACTGATTAAAAGAACTGTCAATGGCAGGGAGAATATACTTCAGGAATGAAGGACAAATAAAGACATTCTAGAATAAGGAATTCTAAAATAATTCGTTGTTGTCTGAACTACCTTTAAAGAATGGCTAAGGGAACTTCTCTGAACAGAAAGAAAATTATAGCAAGAGATGACTTGGAACTTTAGAAAGGAAAGAACATCAGAATGGGTTAAAACAGGTATGGTTATAATAGGTTCTTCTTCTTCTCATGAGCTTCTTAAGTCATGACTTATGTTGTGGCAAAAATTATAAGACCTACTAATGGGGTGCTCCTTGTGTGTAAAATAAACAGGACAATCATATTTAAAAACTGAAGAAGGCAAAAGAACCTAAGTGCAAGTAAGGCTTCTATACTTTACTAGAAGTGGTGAAACATCTGTTATCACTGGACTGTGATAAATTATGCACACATATTGTAATCTCTATAGCAACCACTAAACACTGGTGATTTTTTTTTTTTTTTTGAGACAAAGTCTCACTTTGTTGATCTTGGTAGAGTGCCATGGCATTATAGCTCACAGCAACCTCTAATTCTTGGGCTGAAGCAATTCATTTGCCTCAGTCTCCTGAGTAGCTGGGACTACAGGTGCCTGCCACAAAGCCCAGCTATATTTAGAGGTGAGTTCTCATTTTGGCATTCTGGCTGAGGCTGGTCTCAAATGTGTGAGCTCAGGCAATCCACCCACCTCAGCCTCCCAGAGTGTTAGGATTACATGTGTGAGCCACCGCTAAACACTAGTAATTTTTCGAAGCATGGTGATAAACCTGTACACCTTATGTTTCACAATGAAGTTCATGTAGTCATCCCTATCTGCTTATTGTTGGCAGCATTGTACAAATACTTCAGTAAGTTTTCACAGTTTTGGTGCATCAGTGTCTTACAGCTGGGTTCATGTCAATGTGTGGCGGTGTCTTGGTGAGAGACATTCATTATTGTTGCATGTTTTTGTATGCCGTTACAAGAATGCAAGGGCTTGAATTAGAGCAATGAGCAATCATTAAATTTCTTACTAAACTTGGCAAGAATGGAAGTGAAATCAGGGACATGTTAGTTAAAGTTTATGGGGAGAAGGCCATGAAGAAAATGGCAGTGTACAAGTGAACTAAATGTTTTTCTGAATTAAATGTTCTTCTGAGCAGAGAGAAAGTGTCACCAATGAAGAGAGGTCAGGGTGGCCAGTAAGGAGCAGAACTGATGAAATCATTGAAAAAACTTATTCAATTGTACGTCCAAATTATTGGCTGACTGTGAGAGGCACAGCAGACCAGGTAAACATTGATAGAAAAAGTTAAGAAAAATTTAACTGAAATTCTTAACATGAGAAAGGTATGTATAAAAATGGTCCCAATGCTCACTAATGAACAAAAGCAAAGGAGAGTTGAAGTTTGCTAAGACCTTTTGGAGAAGCAAGACAGTGTTTTGTGCCCTGTTATCAGTGGTGATGAAATGTGGGTGTACCAACATGACCCAGAAACAAAGCGTTAAAGTGCACAGTGGAGGTCAGACAATTTTCTATGACCAAAAATGTTCTATCAGTCCAAATGATGTTGCTAGCCTTCGTTTGATATCAAAGGGATTATTCATTATGAATTAGAACCAACTGGACACAGTTAATCAAGTTTACTATTTGGAAGACAGTATAAAAGACAGTATAAAAAGTTGAAAGTTGGAAGACAGTATAAAAGACAGTGTAAAAGCTGAAAAGACAGTATAAAAAGTTAGATGAAAATGACCTGAACTTTTCACTAACAACTCATGGGTCTTCCATCATGACCATGCACTAGCTCACATGGCACTGTCTGTAAAGGAATTTTTAGCCACCCACCATACTTGCTTGATCCTGGTCCCTAGTGCCTTTTTTCTTCACCCAAAGATAAAGAAAGTGTGGAAAGGAAGACATTTTGGTGACATTCAGGACATCATGTGAAATACAACAACAGCTCTGATGGTCATTCCAGAGAGAGTTCCAAATTGCTTTTAAGGGTGGGCTAGGTGCATAGCTTCCCAAGGGGAGTATTTTGAAGGTGACCATAGTGATATTCGGCAATGAGGTATGTAGCACTTTTGAGGGTAAGTATGTGAACTTAATTGTCAGAACTTATAGCATTGCCTTGTAAGGATTTTACATTAATGGCCACATACTCTACATGATTCTGAAATTTGCTTTTTTAATTCAGTGTATTTTTATAATGAGTCCTTATAACTGCTATGTTAGCTATGATTGTAGCACTTATTTTTGTGTTCCTTTATTGAAAGATGTTTTTCAAGGCATTTTCCCAGACTTAAGCCATTATAAGGAATGCACAATGGACATGCTTGTTGAAGGCTCCTTGACTCTGTGTGTGCATGTGTTTTGAATTTTTCTAATTGAAGTAAAACCCCTTGGGTATTTTCCTCTGTATTATTTCCTTGGTTAATTCTGGTCCATCTGTTAAGTCAGATTCTTTTATATCTCATCTAGCAGGTGATAGCTTTCCTAGAAACGTGAGTTCTAAGAGAATCAAATGTATTCCTGCATTATAGTAGGACTTCATCCAAAAGGGTTAGATGCTGCCAGTCACTCCTCCCAGACCACAGGTTGTGCAAGGAATTCTTTCATTATGTCCAAGGACCTCTGATTACCTGCTGATCCATTCCCTTGAGGATGACTAAGACTGCTAAAAACTTGCTTTTGATAATCTTCCTTTTTTTTGCTTTCTTAATTCTTTGCAGCATGGGTGGACATGAACACTTGTCACCCTCTGGTCAACCAAGATGGCACAGTAGTAGTCCAGGAATCAGGTGAATGGTGGTCAGAGGTGCTGATGCTACAGTTAGGTAGTAAGGAAGTCAGATGCCAATTGGCTGAGAGTGTTTACAGATTGGTACATCATCACGTGGATGGGAGTGGACAGACAGTATGGATGTTCAACTGTTCATTGGTGAGGTGGAGGAGATGATACATAATATCGATTTATACACACAGGGTTTACATGAGTTCTGTAGAGGTTTTATGGGCAATAACAGAGACAACTAGAGTTATAAAAAAATTAGTGATGATTGAATAGTTAACTAAATTTCTCTGAGGATGAGAATGGATTTGTTAACTCCAGGAGAAGGGTTATAGAAGTGGGGAAAATTTATCCCTTCATTACGAGGTTGCTCTTTGCATGAAGAAAATTTGTTTCTAAGTGAACCTTTTTTATAACTTCCTTGTGAGTTACTTCCTAAACATGAGGTAATTAATCTTAAACTAATATATAAAGTAGATAAAGTAACTATAATACAATTACACAGTAAAAGAATTTGGAAACTGATGTGTAAGAGTTTTTAGTTTCTAATTTATGTTTCATTATATGCCCTATGATGGGTGATTTACCTTTAGCAGCCCCCTCATAAGGGGACCAAAGACTTTTGCAAATAATTGTCAGTTCTACAAACCTTCCTGAAAACCATTGCTCTGGGAAATCAAGATGACCTCTCATTGCAGATCATCAGAGAAACTGCCTGTGAGATGGAAAAGGTCTCTGAGAAATCAAAGTATAATTAATGAACACTTCTTTGTTTAAAGGAAAGTCTGAATTGAATTATTATTAAAAGCATTTAAAGTGACCTGTCTTTTGTAGCAAGGGCATTTAGATGGCAAAATTATGATAAAGGGAATATGGTATTTGTCAGCTATTATCATTCTGAATTTGCATAAAAGTAGTCATAGTAGTGAGGGACATTAAGTGCATTAATTATCCATTAAAAGGGTAATTTAACAATCATTAAGGGAGGCACTGAAAGATTGGTGATCATCTTTACAAATGATGTACTTGATCTAAGCTTTATATAATACCAAAAAGATTAATCTGTCATTTTTACTTTGGTAGAATACATATTTTGTTTTGATTTTTGGTAGCTTCTGGGAAGAATTGAATATTAGAATGGATGAGCAAGTATATATTTTGTGCCTGTCCTATAACTTTACACAAGGTATGTGGAAACATAGATTGGTCTATGTAGATTGGTCACCTTGGCTGGGTGGATCCACATTTCCACCAGCCACACTGAGTAACCTTGACATTATCTTAAGATCAACAGCTATAAAAATAACTTCACTGCTCTCCTCAGTGCTCCCATTATATTTATTACTTGGGGGTGCCCACCTCCCATATTTAGGACATCACTTCTAGCAACCTAGAGTCACCCATGTCTAGCCCAGGTCATGTCTTATTTGGAAATATCTTTGTCTCCTTCAAGGTTACTGTGTTTGTATTTATGAATGAAAGAAACTCACTCAAGCTAGCCTGCAAAAAGGAGATTATGATGTGTGTGTGTCTATCAGGATAGAGAATTAGCTTGTAAATCCCAAGGGCTGCAGAATCAATTACCAGGCCTTTGCAAGGCCGGGGGCAGGGAAGAAGAGAGTTCTTAGCAGCCAAGGTAGTTCTTTCACCCAGTAGCATCTGCTGCTTTCTGTTCAGCCTCTTTGCAGACCCAGTTTCTCTGCTTTGCAGAAAGGTAGGCCAGCTATGAATTTATGTCCCTTATTGAGGCCAGTGCTGGCTGCTGATGGAGCTGGAAGGTTTAAATCCTTAGAAGGAAGAAATAGTAGCTGTATTTTCACCATGCTTCCACCCCTGTTTCAATAAGGCAAGGCCCAGGTACTAAAACACGCCATGGGGCAGGCAGGGGGTAGGAGGTGGGGCAGGCACAAGGAGGCGAGATAGCTGGCCAACTCCCCACAGTAAGTCCATCCATATGGTAAGTTTATCCCTATGGTAAGACCAACCCAGAACTCAGCAGGGCTGGCTTGTGCCCTTACCATTTTCTTTCCTACATCCAGGAGCTGTGCTCCTGTTTCTCCTTGTCTAGAGTATCCCTGGTCTCTCTTCTCTCAAATAACAGAGATTCAGTCCAGCCCAGATAAACTCGGGTTTAGTCTGACATGGATAGGGTTGCACCTGCCTTGAGGCATTAATATAGAAATCAGCCAGCTCAGCCGGGTGCGGTGGCTCACGCCTGTAATCCCAGCACTGTGGGAGGCTGAGGCGGGAGGATTGCTTGAGCTCAGGAGTTCGAAGCTCGTCTGAGCGAGAATGAGACCCCAACTCATGAAAAAAATGGAAAAACCCAGCCGGGCGCAGCGGCGAGCGCCTGTAATCCCAGCGGCCTCGGAGGCTGAGGCGGCAGGACGCCCACAGCCGGAGTCTGAGGTTGCAGTGAGCTACGACTGCACGGCACTCTTCTCAGGGCATAGGGTAGAACTCTGCCTCGACAAAAAAAAAAAAAAAACAACAACAACAAGAAATCGGCCAGCTCTGACCTTTCTGACCGTGGCCTTAGAGGGATGAAAGTGCACCAGGTGCTTTTCTTTAAGGCTCAGATAAAACCCACCCAATCTAGGAAGCCTACCCTAACCATGTTCTTTTTCCTAGTCTTTAATCTTATAATTTGTCATATTACTGCAGTTTAGCAAGTAACTCTTCGGTAACATGCACTGGTGTTCCTGAGCACCCTTGTTAGGCTGCAGACTCCTTAAGGGTGAGAATGGTGTCTTCTATTCCTTATGAGTTCATTACACTCAGCCCTCAAGAGGTACTTTTCTTCTTTATTATTAGATAAACAAGATCCAGTTCAAGTAGATAAACATTTCTAAGTGACTTTTATGTGCCAGATATCATTTATTGAAAAGGTTATACTTGATCCAACAAGGGCCCATGGGGTGAATAAATAATGAAGAATGGTATATTTGATTGGCATAGCAAAAACATAGAAACTTTTACTTTTAAGTCTCTAATTATACATGATTTGATACTGGCTTTTGAATAAAGAAAACCACAAAGAATTGTTCCCTTTGTTTGAATTTGCTTAAATTATTGATATGTACATAAGTAATGGCCCCATGATGGTGGACTCTGTGGGATAATTTGTGATGCCGACCCCAAGGCCCTTCTCCCTCCCCATCTTCCTCAAGGGCTCTCAACCTCCCTGCATCTCTGAATCCCTACATCACCTAGTTTTGGCCAATGGGTCTCTGGTAGAAGCTCCTACAGAAAACTTCTCCTATCCCTTAAAAATATTTATAAGGAGAGAGCTTTACTCTTCTCTTCTTCTTACCTAAAACACAGATGTAGTGGCTGGAGATACAGCAGCCATTCTGCTACCAAGAAGATAAAAACCACAGACTAAGGATGGTGGACTAGAAAGATGGGAGAAGCTGGTATCTTAATGAGGTTCTTCAATACTCTGCCTGCCCTAGACTGCTCATATCTGGGCATCATTATTCATGAGAAAATCAAAGCTCTTACTTATTTAAGCTATTGTTGGGTGGATTTTCTGTTCTTTACACCTGATTATACTGTCAGTAAACTGAGATTCATATAGTAGCATCAAGTCTTTAGCAGAAGAGTGGTAAGAATTCATACTGAATTCTGTGGGATAATTTGCGATATAAATTTGTATAGCTTTTGTATAGTGATGTAAAAATGTATAGCTAACATTTATATAGCTTAATTCAGTTGTTCCCTAAGTCAACATTTATTCATCCACTAATCCATCCTTCATTAATCCTATGAGCCATGTATTTGTCCAGTCAATACATATAAACATGGCAAGTGCCTACTGTATATACAGCACTGGGCAGATCTTCTAAGGAACAGGATGGGAGACCTATCTTATGCAGAGCCAGGCACTTCACCAGTTGCCATGGAGATGAGGATCACAGACCAAATCGGGCAAAGAACTGAGGCTTTTGGTAGATTGTGAAACCTAGCCACTATTTGGTAGCTTCTTGGGAACTGAGACGTGATCCACACCTCTCTGAGCCTGCCTGTCTATAGGAATGGCTATTAATACTTACCTACAGGAAAGGGCTGAATGGAACATTTAGAGATGTACATGTGTCCTGGCACACAGTAGGTGTTAGATAAAAGTTAATGCAGAATGCAGCAAAGGGAAGCTGCTGCTGAAGAATATCTTGAATAAATTCCTCTAGTTTTATTGGTAAAAGAGACAATATACAGTCAGGAATGAGGGGCAGCTTTATATGTCAGAAGCAGCCTCTGGGGAATTCAGACTAGACCAGGAACTCTTCTATATAGCCAACCATCTGCCTTTTCCATGGTTGTTTAGTTTTGTCATATAATGTGTGTGCACATCTATGTGCGGTTGGGTGGTGGGTGGACGGGTGCAGTAATGAGGAACAATTCACTTTAGGCAGTGTCTTAGACTGTGGTTTCTTGCAAAACTCATGACTGGCAGCCTCCAGTTTCTGTATATCTGGATCCCCTTACAGGGTGATTTCTGTCTATGGCTGTTAGTTCTTTAAGGATTCTTCCCTAGGAAGAATTAGGAAGATGGGAGGGGAATAGGACCCCCTGCACTGGGGCTGCTTCCTTCCTCTCACCTGAGATGTCCACCCAGTGTTTCCTGGGAAGAGCAGGGACAGATCCTTGGCAGACTAGCCTGGCACCGTGCACTCCTCTCCATCTGCAGACATGCCGGCAGGGATTTGGC
This sequence comes from Perodicticus potto, assembly GCA_963574655.1. Taxonomy (NCBI): domain Eukaryota; kingdom Metazoa; phylum Chordata; class Mammalia; order Primates; family Lorisidae; genus Perodicticus; species Perodicticus potto. Next base: position 15,073 of record CAUYRH010067047.1, on the reverse strand, counting down.
ATTCTTTCCTCATCAGGTTGACGGCATTGTGTTCAGCTTTCATGTTTGCCTCTTGCCCTGTCTTGTCTCTAATACAGGCAAATAGAAAAAATTGGGAAGGAAAATTACTTTCACGGTTTCTTCCTTTGATCTGAGTCATGGGTCAGAGATCAAAGTGACCACAAAGTCATCTTTGCTTTATAAAGTTCTATTGCAAAACATGCTGCTGTTTTGTTTGATTGGGAAGAGCAGGATGGAGATTTGGTTTTTATTTACTCTGATTCTCTTTGCTTCTGACTTCCTTATCGTGTTGTTCAGCATTTGCCGTGGACTTGAAACACCAGGAGATGCACAATTTGTCCAGCAAAGCAAGGAAAGAGTAGAGACCCAGGCCACATTTAGTGTGTCAAAGGCAGTGAACACTCAGTTTCCCTCTTGGTTGAAAATATTTACCAAGGTACCCAGCTTTGTCCTTGCCAGCAGGAGGCCTCTTGTTCAAATTTGGCCTGCCAGACTCTCCTGGGACTTTAATTTGAGTAGAATTTCCCAGATAACTTTTTCTCTGGCATTTTCCTGACCACAATATTGAACAATTCCTGCCACTTGGAAGTCTGTGGTGGCCCTAATTCCTACTTTCTCAAGTTTTCTTCTCCAGTCTTGTTGATTCTGTGTGCTTTCAAAAAATTCTCTTAGTTTAAGTCACCACAAATCAGTATCATTTGCTTACAACCAAAGAGCCCTGGCTGATGCAGTGGGCCATTTCATAAATTGTCCTATTCCTTTTCATGTACTTTTCTGTCTCATTTTGTCCAGGGACAACTACCTCCTGATCTGGTAAATAAATCGAGGAGCCCAAGTAACTTGAGTTAGGCCAGTAGTGTGCTGACCTTCTTCTCTCCAGGAGACACACCCAGAGCTGCCAGTGTGTGGAGCACTTGCTTTGACCTGCTTAGGTTAAGGGTTGTCCTTGAGGCTTTCAGAGCTGTTTCTGAATATGTAACTGTAACTTGGCCACAGGAACTAATGAGCCATTATTCAGTACTTGGCTCATCATTCAATACAACTGTTAGGATTTCCTTATTAGAAATAGCCAATTTCCTTTTACTGATACTTTAGAGATAAACATTCTCTTTCTTGGAGAAAAGTCTGCGTCTCCAAGAGCAGTTCAAATTCTGTGTTCTCATGAAACCATCCTCTGCTCATTCCTGCCCTTTCCCCAGCCCCTTAAACAGAGTGAGCCTCTGCCTGTCTTGAATGAGTCTGAGTCAGAAGTAAATGTGCCAGAGGATGCAAACTCCAAAACTCACCTGTCCTAGGTAGGTAGGAGATGATAGTCAAGTCAACCGTGTGTCAGATGATAAATTGTGTAGTTCTGAGCCTCAGGTCAGGAATAAAATAGCGGGAGATGAGGCCGAGACAAACATACAGATGATATCCTCCAAGGCGGGCCACTGGGGCTCTGCTCTAGGCATTGCTACCCCACGGAAAAGTAAGTCTACTATTGTCAGAGCTGGAAATCCAGATTTTAAAGTAAACCACTAAAAAAAAAAATACTTGGCAATGAGTTAAAATTTAAAACACTGTACGTGCAGACTTCAGGCTGAAGAAAACATGCCTGCGCACAGAATTCAGCCTGTGGTCTCAAGAATTCTTGACTTTTCATACTTTAAGGAAGTCAGTTCTGAACAATATTAATTAGTAGAAAAAAGCAACATGCAAGAGAGGTACGTCAAATGAATAAACGTGTGTATGTTTATGTGTGTGTTAATCCATTTATTTTAGGTATGTATGCCCTTTATTTCTATGCATGTGTCTATGCATACACACTCATATGTGATGTGTAGGGGTTGGAACAGAACATCCACATCATTATTGCCAGGGAGAACACCAAGGAGGGGAGAGGTGGAGGGTGTTGGGGGGACTTTCAGTTTTAGTGTATCATTTCTATAATGAGTAAGTTTTGTGGTCAGGAAAAACAAAAAGGATACAACTAAAATGAGAGGAGCCGAAGTGAGGCAAAGCAGTGTCATGCTTGGAGGGGTCACTTCTTGTTCTATGGGACTAGGTGTTTATAAGACCTTCCCCTGCTTGTCTTGGAGCTCCCTGTAAGCAGGAATTGCCTGTTTCTCTGGTCTCTCCAGTGCCTTTTCTGGAAGCTACCCCAGCTACCAGGTGACTGTGGATCGAGTGGCCGAAACAGGATGGGTGAATGGAAGAAGCTTTAGCAACAAGAAATCCAGGGGTAGGCTCGGACTGTGGTTTGTTCACCTTGGTTCCTCGGAGAGGAAACGCTTTAATGTTTTGCTGCAAGATGTCTTTCCTGATCCGCGCTTTACAAGAGGCTTCCAGTTCAACACCCTTCATGTCTCCTGATCTGCTGCCTTCTTTTGTCGTACAGACATTATCAGAATCAATGTTTTTTATGTGTTCAGGTTCTCGGTTTCCAAATTTTGACCAATTTGGTCAAGAACTCTCTTTCATGGGGGAAAAAATCCATATAGCACTGAATTAAGATCTCTCTGTGCACAGATGAGAATACTGAGGCCTGGAGAGGGCCTGGTGAGGGGCAGAGAGAAGGCAAGGAGCTGAGCATTGACCTGTCCATTAATTTCACAAGACATACTTTTTGCTGGATGGCAAGACTGTTCTTGCTTTCAAATTTTGTGAACCAGGCATTCTGAGCTCAGTTTCCTTTGATCCATGTTATACAACTTCACTGAGTTGCTTATCTGTTCCAATTCAAAATAAATGAAAACTACCACATGAACGGCAGCTGTGGGTTTTTGTTTTTCTTAAAAAATCTCTACTTTAAGAAAAGACAATCTGAGAAATTATATTTTGATGGGCAGAAGTATTAAGAATGAGTTCTTTGCCAGGAAGCTGAAAAAGAAAAAGAAAAAAAAAAAGAAAAATCCTAGAAGCGCAAGTTATCTGAGGAAAACATCAGAAGTTTCAAGGATATTTCAGGACTGGTTCAAGTCTAAGAACGTCAAATGTCTGTGAGAAGAAGTTTCCAGAAAATGAACTATTTCCAGAGCTTTGTTTTTGTGTCAGTCAAATGTAGTATACACAGGGTTCATAGGCCAGACCACAGAAGTGGTCTCATGTGGTGTGGTGGGGCCTTTGTGGCCTGGGAGCCATAGAGAGCTTTTGTTTATTTAGATTCTTTTTGGCCTTGAATGAGAGCAGGAGGATACCCATCTGCTACTGCTGCTGACACTCAGGCAGGGCGCTGTTTGGTTTTTATGGAGCCACAGAGCAGATAGAGCCAGTGTAGACAAAAAGAGCCGAGGCCCGACTTCCCTGTTCTTTGGAAAATGATACTTTGGCAATGGTGAAAGAAAGTTTTGAGGATTAATCTTTCCTAGACTTGCATTACTGTGAACCAACCACGGGGCTTTTTTCTTTTTTTTTTTTTTTTGAGACAGAGACTCACTTTGTTGCCCTTGGTAGAGTGCTGTGGTGTCACAGCTCACAGCAACCTCAAACTCTTGGGCTTAAGCGATTCTCTTGCCTCAGCCTCCTGAGTAGCCGGAACTATAGGCCCTGCCACAATGCCCAGCTATTTTTTTGTTTTTAGCAGGTCGAGGCTGGGTTCGAACCCAGCAGTCCTGCTACATGTGGCCAGTGCCCTACTGACTGAGCTGCGGGCGCCACCCAGACACTGGGCTTTAAAAATTTCTGGTCATTCCAGAATAGCCTTGGGTCTTAGTAATGGATTCAAATTATTTCATAATACCTCTGGGAGAAAGTCCCAGAAAGAACTAACTCACACTAATTGTAACAGTAGTGAAAAGGCTTATTTAATGATTATACATATATCAGTGTTGGTTGTAAGTGGTAGAAAACTCAACCCAAAGTAGCATAGTTGCAAGGAATTTACAAAAAGGTTCAAAGGCAGATCTGGATGAATCCATAGACTTATTGCCTTTGAAATGGCCTGACACATTTAGTTTAAGTCACATGTCCAGCTTTGAGCTAATCAGAGTAAGTAGGTGAGTGCTGAGGCCTAGATTAGAGCAGGAAGAAGAGCCACATCCTGTAGACCAGTGTTCTAGACCTCGTTTCATTCAGGCATTTGAACAGTGTCATCAGGACCTGCGTACTCTCTCTCTCTCAATTTCATACTCCTCTGTGTTTTAGGTAAGTCACATTCCCACCAGGTTCTCAAATGAAAGTACTAATAAAGAGGTTTGATTCCACTCGAAACACTGGAGGATTAAACAAGAGGTGGGGTGAGGAGTGCTGAAAGGTTCAGACGTATAAATGTCCCTTATAGAAAAGTGCCAGTAAACTCACAAGTGGAAAGCTGAGTCCTTCCACTGTGCCATCTGTTTGCACCTCTGCGAGTGCCAATATACCATATATCAACTCACAGTATGTTTATGAGCCTGGTAGACCCAGCTGTTTCCATTGTCCAGAACTCAGGTTTCTGTGACAGGTGCTTCATTTCCACATTATTTCATTGTTATGGTGGCTTATTTTCTCATCTTTAAGGTGAGCTGTAGGGGAGAGCCAGAAATTATTTGTTTAGAGATTGGTTATTTTGTGTCTCTCCAAATCTTGATTTGACTTGAGATGAATTCAATAATGAGTACTTTGGAATCATATGAGACTTTATTTTTAATTTATTTTAGAATGATCAGTATCAATCAATCAACCCCCCAGTGAAAACCAAGAAATAGCAAATAACTTTTTATTTTTTTTTTCATGTATACATTAATGCATTCATAGGTACAGGGTGCTGATTTCATATAGAATTAGGAATGTTTACATCACACTGGTTAATATATTCCTCATCTTGCTTACTTAATTATTGTGTTAAGACATTTATACTCTATACTAATAGATCTGACATGTATCCTTGCATTATCCACCATAGGTATGATCCCACCATTCACCCTCCCTCAATCTGAATTCCCCCTTCCCTCCTGTTCCCCCTCCTCCCTCCTTCATCTTGGGCCATAGTTGTGATCTATTCTTCATATGAAAGTGTAAGTGATTGTAAATTGGTTTCATAATAGTACTGAGTATATTGGATATTTTTTTCTTCCATTCTTGAGATACTTTACTAAGTAGGATATGTTCCAACTCCATCCATGTAAACATTAAAGAGGTAAAGTCTCCATATTTTTTAAGGCTGCATAATATTCCATGGTATACATATACCACAATTTGTTAATCCATCATGGGTTGATGGGCACTTGGGCTTCTTCCATGACTTGGCTATTGTGAATTGAGCTGCAATGGACAATCTGGTGCAAATATCTTTGTTATAAAGTGATTTTTGATCTTTTGGATATACACTTAGTCGACAAATTGTAGGATCAAATGGCAGGTCTACTTTTAGATCCCTGAGTATTCTCCATACTTCTTTCCAAAAGGGATGTATTAGCTTGCACTCCCACCAGCCGTGCAGAAGGGTTCTCTTTTTTCCATGCCAACATCTGTAGTTTTGGGATGTTTTTATGTGAGCCGCTATTATGGGAGTTAGATGATATATCAAAGTGGTTTTGATTTGCATTTCTCTGATGATTAAAGATGATAAGCATTTTTTTCATGTGTCTATAGGCCATACACCTATCATCTTCAGAAAAGCTTCTGTTCAAGGTCTTTGTCCACAATGAAATGGGATCACTCGTTCTTTTCTTATTAATAAGTTTGAGTTCTCTGTGAATTCTGGTTATCAAACCTTTGTCAGAAGCATAAACTGCAAATATCCTCTCCCACTCTGGATAGTGTGATTCCTCCTGATTTGTTTTTATTTCTGAGTAATGTCTTGGCTATTCAAGGTTATTTCAAGAGGGCTGTCTGCTTGCTTTACTTACTGTGTTCTTGGCAGCGCAGAAGCTTTTTAGTTTGATAAGATCCCAGTAATGTATTTTTGGTGTTGCTTCAATTGCCCAGGGGGTCCTCCTCATAAAGTATTCTACTAAGCCAATTTCTTCAAGTTTTTCTCCTGTACTCTCTTCAAGAATCTTTATAGTTTCATGTCGTAAATTTAAATCTTTTATCCAGTGAGAGTCAATTTTTTTTTAATGGTGAAAGGTGTGGGTCCAGTTTCAGTCTTCTACAAGTCACTGCCGATTCTCCCAGCACCATTTGTTAAATAGGGAATCTTCCCCCAATTTATATTTTTGATAGGCTTACCATGACCAAGTGGTGGTTTTATCCCAGGGTCTCAAGGATGGTTCAATATATGTAAATCTATAAATATAATACGTCATATAAACAAACTAAGAAACAAAGAACATATGATTGTCTTAATAGATGCAGACAAACCTATTGACAATATCCAGCATCGTTTCATGATCAGAACACTTTAGAAAATAGGTATAGAAGGGACTTACCTTAAACTGATTGAGGCCATGTACAGCAAACCCACAGCCAATATCATATTGAATGGAGTAAAACTGAAAACATTTCCACTCAGATCAGGAACCAGGCAAGGTTGCCCATTGTCTCCACTGCTTTTTAGCATTGTAATGGAAGTCTTAGCCATCGCAATTAGGCAAGAGAAGAAGATCAAGGGTATACAAATAGGGTTAGAGGAGATCAAACTTTCACTCTTCACAGATGATATGATTTTTTACCTGGAAAGCCCTGGGGACTCAACCACAAAACTCTTAGACATGATCAAGGAATACTGTAGTGTCTTAGAATACAAAATCAATACTTACAAATCAGTAGCTTTTATATATACCAATAATAGTCAAGCTGAAAAAACAGTCAAGGACTCTATTCCCTTTAAAGTTGTGCCAAAGAAGATGAAATATTTAAGAATTTGCCTAACAAATAAAGAGACGTGAAAGATCTCTATAAAGAGAATTATGAAACTTTGAGAAAAGAAATGGCTAAGGATGTTAACAAATGGAAAAACATACCATGCTCATGGCTAGGAAGAATAAACATTGTTAAAATGTCCACATTACCCAAAGCAATTTACAAATTTAATGAAATCCCTATCAAAGCACCACCCTCAAACTTTAAAGATCTGGAAGAAGTAGTACTTTGTTTTAGTTGGAACCAGAAAAAACCTTGAATAGCCAAGACGTTACTCAGAAATAAAAACAAATCAGGAGGAATCACACTACCAGCCTTTAAACTATAATATAAATCTACAGTGATCAAAACAGCATGGTATTGGCACAAAAATTGAGAGGTAGATATATGGAACAGAATTGAGAACCAAGAGATGAACCCAGACATTTACCACTAACAACTTTTTAATATCATAGCTGAACTATAGTTTCTTGAGTCTTTGGTTCCTCATGCTAGGATTGAATTACAGAGGAAAGCAGCTGGACCCAAGAACCAATACCTGCTCTGTTCTTCATCACACGTATTTCTCTTACAGAGTGAGTGTACAAAGCACAAGAGAGCAATCCCTGGTCTCTTTTGATAAGAATAGTACAGAAAGAAAAGAATTGCTCTTGTTGACTAATATCAAACAATTGACTAAAGTCAGAATTTACCTCTATGTGTAACTAAATATTTAGAGCAAGGCATATTCACTACATTTAAAGAACATAGTGTATTCACTTCATGTTTTCAATGGAAAATACTTGTTAATTTAGTGTTTTAAGTTTTGTTTCTAATTTGGTTTTCTTTATTTTAAGGAAACTAATAACCTCCATGCCAATCTTATATCATTTTGTATCTAAGTAATTATACATACCTGCAAGCTCTACTATTTGTCCTGTCTCTAAGGTATTTTGTCTATAAGTGCAATAATTGAAACCTCCATTTGTTAGCGGAACAATTAATTATCAAAATATTTACCTTCATAATTTGTTTCTCACCCTTTGTAAGCTAAGTCAATCTATCCATCATGTTCACTGTTCATAGTTTGCCACTGGGGAGCTGGCTGAATCTCTCCCTATGTTAATTTCCCAGGGTTTTTGTAACAAAGTACAACAAATTCAATGGCTTAAAATAGCAAGAATTTATTATATCATGGTTCTAGAAGATCAGACTCCCATTTACAAGTAACTAGGGTTAGTATTTTGACATATCTTTTGGAGGGGACACCATTCAGCCCACAACTCATTGCCCTCTGCAGTCCCCACTTCAATTCATATCCTTCCCATGTGCAAAATACATTCAATCTCAATATCCCTCCAAATTGTAACTCATTCCAGTATCAACTCTAAGTCCAAAACCTCTGCTATAGTTTGGATGTTTGTCCTCTCCAAATCTCATGTTCAAATTTGATCCCAATGTTGGAGGTGGGACCTAGTGGGAGGTGTTTGGGTCGAGGGGGTAGATCCCACATGAATAGAACAGTACTCTCCCTGGAAGAACAGCATGAGCAAATTCTTGCTATTTGTTCCCAAGAGAGCTCCTTGTTGAGAGCCTTGTGCCTGTCTCCCTCTTTCTTGCTTTCTCTCTCACCATGTGATCTCTGCATGCACAGTTCCCCTTTGCCTTCTGCCCAGTGAAAGCAGCCAGAGACTTTCTTTCACTAGAAGTCTAGTTTTCTAGCAGCAGAATTGTGAGCCAAATAAGTCTGTTTTTCTTTATAAATTACCCAGTCTCTTTTATTCCTTTATAGCAACACTATGGACTAAGAAAAATCTCCTATAAATATAGCCAACTCCAAAGGTCCCAAATCTCATTTTCTAAATCATTTTAATCAGGTATGGGTGAGACCTGGGGTATGGTACATACTGGGGCAAAATTCCTCCCCAGGTGTCGACCTGAGAAACAAGTCATCTGTTTGCAAAATATGATGGTTGGGCAGTCATAAGATAGACATTTCCATTCCAAATGGGAGAAATTGAAAGGAAAAAAAAAGGTCGTGGATACTAAGCAAGTCTGCAGTCCAGCAGTGTAAATTCCATTAGATTTTAAGGCCTGAGGATAATTTTCTGTGGCTTAAAGATTCCACTTTCTTAGTAGCTGATGGCAACCTCATGCTCTTAACCTTGCCTTTTCTGGCTTCTTAATTTGTGTCTGTGCTTTCAGAGTCATTCTTCCTTCATGTTCATCCTACCTCTGTCCCTTTCAGTGTTGATATAATAATATTTAAAGTCTCCTTGGTCTTGCAGGAACATCAAGGGGTCCATTATGTTAGATAGGTAGGTTCTTCACAGAGTCTTACTGGACAATTCCATCTCTATTCCTAGATGATTGATTGGATTCTACACTCACACTTCTGTTGTTCTCTGCAGAGCACACTTTCTCATTATTTGTTAATTGGATAGGCTAAAAATTTTCCAAATCACCATGTTCTGTTTTTTTTGTTTAAGAGTTTCGTCCTCAATTTATCTCTTTTGTCTTGTAATTCACCATATGTGGCAAGGGAAAACTAGGTTACATCTTCTGCCCTTTGTTTTGAAATCTCCAAGTTCTTTACTTACAAGTTGTACTTTCTACCCAAGAGCAGAACATAACTCAGCCAAGTTTTTAGCCTCAGCTAAAGTAACGCCTCAGTGCAAATATTATGTCATTCTGCAACTAATATATGGAGTCTGTCCAGAAAGTATCAAGCCATTGTTAATATGAGGAGAACAGTTTGTGTGATATTGCTGTAACCTGGCAGCCAAGGAGAGACGACTGGAATGCACATATGTGAACGACGACACCTTCACTGTGCTAGTCAGAGAGGTGCTAGACACCACTGAGTGAGCATGTGTACTGCGTGAACATTGCCCTCATATTGAATGAGGATATCAATGCATCTGTATCAAGTTTTACGTTTAGTTTGAATAGTCTTCTGTGGAAACTATTTTGTAGTATCAGTTGTGATGTCTCTTAGTTTCCAATTTTATTCATTTGCTTCTTTCTTTCTTTTTTGTGCAAGTTATCAGCTTATCAATTTTGTTTATCTTTTCAAAAAGCCAAGATTTCATTTTGTTGATTGCTTATACTATATTATTGTTCTCAATTTTGTTTATTTATTCTCTATTTATTTCTTTTTTCCTTCTATTAATTTGGAGTTTGATTTGTTGTTTTCTAGTTTCTTGAGATATATAATTTGGCTGATTATTTAAAATCTTTCTATTTTTTTTTTTTTTTTTTTTTTTTTGAGACAGAGCCTCAAGTTGTCACCCTGGAGAGAGTGCCATGGCATCACAGCTCACAGCAACCTCCAATTCCTGGGCTCAAGCGAGTCTCCTGCCTCTGCCTCCCAAGTAGCTGGGACTACAGGCACCTGCCACAACGCCCGACCATTTTTTGGTTGCAGCCATCATTGTTGCTTGGCGGGTCCGGGCTGGATTCGAACCCGCCACCTCAGGTGTACGTGGCTGGTGCCTTAGCCCGTTGAGCCACAGGCACCAAGCCATCTTTCTATTTTTTAATATAGATTCTTGTTGGTATAAAATTTCCTCTTAGTTTTGCTTATGTTTATATTTTCGTTGTTTGAAGAATATTTAAATTTTCTTCTTAATTTCTTTATTGACTTATTGGTCATTCAGGAGCATGTTGTTTAATGCCTACCTATTCCTACAGTTTTCAGAATTCCTCTTGTTATTGATTTATAGTCTTATTTCATTGTATTTAGAAAAGATACTTGATATGATTTTGATTTTTTTTTTTTTTTGAGACAGGATCTCACTTTGTCACCTGGGCTAGAGTGATGATTTTGATTTTTAAAAATTTGTTGAGACTTGTTTTGTGTTCTGACATATGGTTAATCCTGGAAAATGTTCCACATGTTGATAGAAAGTATATGGTTCTGTAGCTATTGGATGAAATGTTCTGTAAATATGTGTAGGTTTATTTGGTCTATAGTGCAATCTAAATTCAATACCTTTTTGTTGATCTTTCTGTCCAGATTATCTCTCCAATGCTGAGAGTGAAGTTTTGAAATCTCCAACTATTCATCTATTCTATTCTGGAGTGGTGCCTGTGGCTCAGGGAGTAGGGTGCCAGCCCCATATACTGAAGGTTGCGGGTTCAAACCCGGCCCCAGCCAAACTGCAGCAAAAAATAGCCAGGCATTGTGGCAGATGCCTATAGTCCCAGCTACTCCGGAGGCTTAGGCAAGAGAATTGCCTAAGCCCAAGAGATTCAGGTTACTCTCAGCTGTGATGCCACAGCATTTTACATGGGCGACAAAGACAAAATGAAACTCTGTTTCTAATCTATTCTATTCTGAGACAGATTTCTTTTAGAACTAGTAATATTTATTTTAGAAATTTGATGTTAAGTGAATGCATATATTTATAATTGCTATATTCTGTTGCTGAATTGATGGTTTTATCATTATATAAGGACCTTCTTTGTCTCTTATTAAAGTTTTTGATTTAAAGTCTGTTTCATCGGATAGGTACTCCTGCTTTGCTTTTAGTTTCTGTTTGTGTGGAGTATCTTTTTCATCTTCTTCACTTTTAGTCTATGTATGTCTTTCTAGTTGTTAAACTTCTCATAAGCAGCATATGGTTGAGCCCTGTTTTTTTGTTGTTGTTGTCCATTCAGCTAGTCTACTAGTCTATATCCTTTAATTGGGAAATTTGTTTACATTTAAGGTTAGTAATGATAGGTGAAGATTTACTTCTGTCATTTTGGTAATTGTGTTTTGGTAGTTTGTATATCTTCTGTTCATTTCTTCTTTTGATTTGTCATTGAAGTTTTGTGTTTTTTCTGTAGTGATAAGATTTGATTTCTTTCCTTTCTCCTTTGTATATCTGTTCTACCAGTGAGTTTTATTCTTTCTTGTGTTTTTGTTGCAGTAGTTTATTGACATTTCATTTCCAGATCTAGGACTCACTTAATCACCCTTTTTGGGGGGGAGGGTCTGGGAAATATTTTCTTTCTCCTTCATTTCTAAAGGATAGCTTTGCTGGGCAGAGTATTCTTGGCTGAGTTTCTTTTTTTCCTTTTAGCACTTTGGATTTATTATTCTATTCTTTCCTGGCCTGTAAGGTTTCTTCTGAGAAATCTGTGATATTCTAATGAGGATTCTTATTTGTGACTTCTGTCTCTTGCTGTTTTTAGAATTTTCTCTTTGCTTTTGACTTTTGACAGTTTGACTATAATATATCTCAGGAAGGAATTTGGGGTGGAATCTATTTGGGAGCTTTACAGATTCCGGGTTCTGTGTTTATATATCTCCTGAAATGAGGAAGTTTTCAAATATTATTTCATAAATAGATTTTCTCTACCTTTTCCCATGTCTTCTCCTTTTGAACTTTCATAATGGAACATTTGTTCACTTTATAGATCTTAAAAGTTCCTTAGGCTTCATTCATTCTCTTTAGTCCCTTTGTCTTTCTTATTTTTATTTATTTATTTATTTTTTGTCTACTGGGGTTCTTTCTTTTCTTTCTCTTTTAAAGACAGAATCTTGCTCTGTTTCCTAGGCTGGAGTGTAGTGGCAAGACCATAACTCACTGTATGTATAACCTGAAATTCATGAGCTCAAGTGATCCTCTTGCTTCAGCCTTACCTTGTAGCTAGGACTGCAGGTACACACCACCACATTTGGATAATTTTAAAATTTATTTTTAAATACCAGGTCTCACTACATTGTCCAGGTTGATCTTGAACCTCTGGTGTCAAGCAGTCCACCTGCCTTGGCCTCCCCAAATGCCTGGATGACAGGTGTGAACTATAGCACTGAGCCTGCCGTTGTTATTTCAAAGACCTGTCTTGCAGTTCAGAAATATTTTCCTTTGCCATCCAGTCTATTGTTGAAGCTTTTGATTATATTTTTATTTTATTCATTGAGTTAATCAGCTTCATGATTTCTATTTGTTTCTTTTTAATTATATCTATCTCATTGTTGAATTTCACATTTAGATCATAAATTATTTTCCTGACTTTATTGAATTATTTATATGATTCCTTTGAATCTTGCTGAGTTTCCTTAAGATTATTGTTTTTGAATTCCTCTCCTAGCATTAAATTTCATTTTCTTTTGGTTCTGTTGCTAGAGAATTATGTTCTTTTGATGGTCTACTATTTTCTTGCTTCTTCATGTTTCTTGTGTCCCTATGTTGATACCTGCATATCTAGTGGAATAGTCACTGATTTCTATTGTACAAAGTAACTTTCATATAGGAAGACTTATTCCTATTGATGGGTCCTAGGGTGTTGATTGGGTAAAGACTTTGTTTCTGAGTGGACATAGTGCAGTTTCTTTAGATGTGACCCATATTAACAATGTTTCTGAGAGCCTCATAGTACCTAGAATGCAGGAGTTTATGGGTGGTAGTATTGCTTTGACATGGGTTGGCTCACTAAACTTTTTTGGGGTCAAGGACATGTACACACATGCAGGGATGGGACTGTTGAGCTAGTTCTCTCACCAGGAACTCAAGTATTTGTGTTGTGGCAGATTAGGGGCAGTTTCTCCAAAGTGTTTCTCTGTCTAGGATTGAGAGCTTCAGGGACCAGCTCACCAGGGGTGGGATCACCCAGATGTTTCTTTGGGTAGGACTGTGGGCATGCAGCAGTTCTGCCAGGTTAAGTGCATGATTACTGGAGATGCATAGGATATTTTTGAGATAGTACATTAAAGTACATGATATTAAGCTTATAGGGCCAGAGTTAAAAGACTTGTACATGTTCTAAATAAATACTAGCTTTTATTAGTATGATAGGTTGGTGAAATTAGATATAATTCATCATTTTGGGATGAAACTATGAAATCATTACTTAGTAATTTTTATCCTATGAAAAATGGGTAAGAGTAGAATTATTAAAATTCCTCAAGTTATTCTTAATTTTTGTCACCTAGGGAATTTGGCACATACCCTCCTTATCCCTTACCTTTTTACTCAGTTGGTACATCCAATTTCATGCTGTGTGATGTAGTATGAGTTGTAACTCAGGCTAGCAATGATATGACAAAAGATGAGTTATTATTGTAAGAAGGACTCTCCTCTGTTGATGGTGCAACATCAGGCTATATGGTAGACATGTGTGGTTTGCTTGCCCAGTATCCATTCCTTTCTTTTTTAGTAAAACATGTATCCCCTGATATTCCCTGGGGATCAACTCCTCCCCAACTCAGCCCATAGTGTTTACATGTTCCTGACCTATGAGTAGTCAATGAAAGCATGATTTTTTTTTTAATTTCAATTTTAGGTTAATTTGAGGGAACAAAGAAATAGGTTACAATGTTTGCGTGTGTTAGGCAGAATCCCTCTTAAAATTGTGTCCCGTCCCCAAAATGTTTGTCATGCACTCTACCATTGTGCCCATTAAGTAGGAGTACACCCATTCCTCTCCCTCAACCCCTCTCCCCTTTCCCATGTTCCCTCCTCCCCCTCTCTTGAATTGTTTTGAGTTTTTCTCTTATGTGAGTGTGCGTTAGGTCATCTACTAGGTTCATATTAGTATTGAATACATTGGATATTTGCTTCTTCATTCTTGCGATGCTTTTACTAAGAAGAATGTGTTTCAATTCCATCCAGGTTAGCACAAAAGATATAAAGTCTCCATCTTTTAAAATGGTTCAATAATATTCCATGTTATACCATGGTATCCAGTTTGTTAATCCATTCCTGGGTTGGTGGGCATTTAGGTTGTTTCCACATTTTGGAGATTGTAAATTGAGCTGTAATAAACAATCTAGTGCAAATGTCCTCATGGTAAAATGATTTTTTTTTTCCTTTTGGGTAGATCCCTAGTGATGGGATTGCAGGATCAAATGGGAAATCTAATTTGAGTTCTTTGAGGATTCTCCATACTTCTTTCCAAAGAGGAGGATTGTATTAGTTTGCAGTCCCACCAACAGTGTAAAAGTGTTCCCTTCTCTCCACACCCACTCCAACATCTGCAGCTTTGAGAATTTGTGATGTGGGCTGTTCTCCCTGGGGATAGGTGACATCTCAGGAAGGTTTTGATTTACATTTTTCTAATGATTAGGGATGATGAGCATTAAAAAAAATGTTTGTTAGCCATTTGTCTATTTTCCTCTAAGAAATTCATATGAAGGCTAAACCCCAATTATAGCACAAGAATACAGGGAAAAGGGAAAGGAAGGGGAGGAGAGGGGGGAGGATGGGTGGAGGGAGGGCAATTGGTGGGATCACACCTATGGTGCATCTTAGCAGGGTACTGGTGAAACTTATTAAATGTTGAATATCAATGTCTCCATATAGTGATTAAGAAAAGGCCATGAAGGCTATCTTTAACAGTA